>JAAOAT010000385.1:0-15856 GCA_013186855.1 Fusarium ramigenum
ACACTGATACCCTACACTATAGTTAGGAGTAATTCGTTTTACTCTATATATAGTGTTGATCCTTCCTATATTACTGTAACTTAACTAGGCAGGTATATTATTAATATATAATATATTAAAGTAAAGGCTATTTAACTAGTATATTATATAGCTAAAAGACAATTTTAATAAGTATTTTAATTTAAGATATATTATATAGTTATTATAAAGCTTATTCCTTAAAGATATTATAAAGTGTTAATACTAGCTTATAAATTTATAAAATACTATAATATATTAAACGCCCTACTTATGACTAATTATTATTTTTAGTTTAAGTTAGCAGGTATTTGTTGAACCCAATTCCGTGGTTCCTCTATTGATTTTTCGACCTCCTGCTTCTGGTATCTTATTACCCCTCTTTTGGTCTTCCTTTAGTCATGTGATCGGCTTAATCCATCTCCGAGGCTCGTTTTAGCTAAACCCCTTGCATAATGGCTTAATCTGTCTCAATTACATGATGCCACCGGTTTAACAGTATTTAACCTTAGGTATAAAAAGTATATTAAAAGGGACTTAGGTATAAAAGTTCTAACATAATCCGGCTCTTATACTGATAACTTTAACTGTATATAACGACTTTGTCCTAATTAACTCGGTAATATTTTTGAACTATGATATGATATATGTCGATCTGTAGAGATTTGAAACTAAGATCCTCGGTCTCAATGTAAGTTTTAAGACGTTTCTGCCCAACAGTTTAATCTAGAAGTCTCTGCGAGTCCCGTGACTGCTTTAGTGGCCATTTTGGCGTGTAAAGGCTTTCTATCCTGAAAGAGCGCTAGCAGTGTTGTGAGGTGAAATGATGATATTGTATTAAGGATGATCAACTAATATATAAGTGTCTAGCAAACTGAACGTAGTAGGATCAGCACGGGTCGGAACAACATAGATCCGATGTCCAGCAATGCCGAAGGAAAAAGTTCTATAGGAGAGTTTTGGCAAGATTGAAGTGCCTGCATTTGCAAAAGGATCTAGTATAAGCATCAGTTCCAGGAACGACATCGCTTCCATAGAGAGATTCACTAGCACTCTTAACAACTGAACTGGTGACCTGTGAATACAATGTTCTGAAAATAATAAGCCTTACAAGCATTTGTGATTTAAATATGCTGGTGATACCTTCCTACGATCAGCTCGCACCGACAACAACAACACTGAACAGTTTCTTCCCCCAAAGTTCATAGCCAACGTTAGAAATGACTCCTTATCATATATTTTATCTGCTACTGAAAGCTTCGTCGATCATATCGTTCATTGCGGTCGCGTCAGGTCCTTCTGTCAGATAAGGCTCATCGGGATCGAGAGTCTGCAGGCTTCTTCTGACGGTAAGCATCGCAACGGCGTAGCTGTGATGTTGTTAGCGGCTGCGATCGGAAGGCGGGTTGGATGACTTACCGTGTGCCGGGGGATTGAAGCTGTTTGAAGTGGGTTGCAGGAGGAACATCTGGACCGTCGCTAACTTTAATGACATTGACTTAATGAAGCTTTGTCTCCTGGGACGCAAGTAATCTTAAAATTATGCGAGACTTTGGAGATGCTTGTCTACCTTTCGAGGCTGATATGCAAACCTAAAAAAAAAACATTTTATATAGTATGTTTCTAGAGCGCACTCGTCTTTGTATGATACCATCGATACTTTTGTGGACGAGAAGCTGGACAATTTGTTCATGGCCATACAGTAAGGCCCGCTGCAAGGATGTTTTGCGATCTCTGGCTTAGGGGAGAACCTCTCTGTTTCTCCTCAGGAGACTCCCAACAAACTTCTTGTGCATCAACATTGGCATCGTTATCGAACAGAAGCTTGAAAACCTCGTCATGGCCGCGTAGTGATGCTATCTGAAGGGCAGTAGGGATTCCCCCTCCCTGTGCGTTGAGATCAGCTCCTTTGCTGATGAGAAGTTGCGCGATTTCCACATGTCCATTCGCTGATGCTGCTTGAAGCGCTGTCGCGAACCACTCGCTCTGTGCGTTAACGTCAGCGCTGTAATCGAGGAGACACTTGACGATAGTCTTATAACCCTTCGTAGATGCCACATGCAAGGCTGTTGTGTGCCATACGCAGTGTGCATTAATATCGGCACCACCTTGGGCCAGAAGTTGTACAATCTCTTCATCGCCATTGGCCGATGCGGCTTGTAGAGATGTCGGGTGCCCTCCGCCTCTAGCATTAACATCCGCGCCTTTGTTAATGAGATACTCTACAATGGATTTGTGGCCATATAGGGACGCCAGTTGTAGGGTAGTAGCATATCCTCCGCCATGTGCATTAATGTCAGCCTTCTTATTGTCGAGCAGAGTAATGACCCCGCTGTGGCAGTAAAGTGACGCAATCTGCAAGGCAGTTGGGAATCTTCGTTTTTCGCATTGACATTTGCGCCATGGTGTAGCAAGAGCGCGACAATCCTCGCATGGCCTTTTGTTGATGCAAGCTGTAGGGCAGTTGCGAACTTCTGGTCCTGTACATCAAGGTCAGGATGCCTTTCAAGGAGGATTCGCACAATGTGCTCATGGCCTTGTGCTGCCGCTGCCTGCAGGGCAGTCCCGTAGCGGCTCCCATGGGCATTTATATCCGCGCCTTTGTGAAGTAGAAGTCGTAGTTGAGTTGTTACAGGGTGGGTGTTTACAGACTTTTGGCGCATAATTTACCTCTACGCCTGCATCAGAACAACAAGCACTATACTCACTATATTCAGCCCCGGCGAAACACCAAATTGATGGAGCCAGAGGCCATAGCAGTGGTCTCGTCTACTGTGTCGCCTATGGACAGGATGGCTGTGCCGTCTGCGTATACTTTGGCTCAGTGTAGAGCAGAAAGAGGATAGACGACGCGGGTGAGCCTTGAGGCAGGCCACAATGGAAAGCAGCAAACTGGATGAGGGTGTCTTGGTACCTCACGCGGGCTGAACAATCCTCCATAAAGGGCTGAGCCCACTTGGCTAGATGATCGGGCCAGCCTTGTTGACGAAGACGCAGGACCTGTCTGTTGCGCATGGCGATGTCAAAGGCGAAGCCCAATCATATCCCATTGGCTCCGTTCACGGCTACGTTGGTAGGGCATGTCGTAGCTCCAGACCTATGACGTATTGACACATACTTCCTCTGCCTCACACGCGATATAGATGTGGATAGTACCAGAATAGACATAAGAAGACCCTTCTTCAATTGTGAGTTGTCTATTGTTGTTAGGTTCTTATATATATCTAGACTAGTATGTTCGCATATCCATGCCACATTCACTTTATCACGAGGTCTGATAAAACAAATAGTACCAGAATATAACCTCTTATTCATTTGGTGCATCCAATAACTAACGCACTAAAAAAGGATACTTATTGCCGTGAACTGCATGTCAGACTTTTGGTATGGGTTTCAGACTTCTCAGCTTACATGTATCACAAGTACAGCTCCTTCCTGTCGTGGCTCTTCTTCATCGTACCGTCGATTTTACCGTTGATTTTCTTAGTTACATGAAATTGTTTAGATACAACTCAATGGTCGTTCTTAAATGTAGTCTACACAGCTTCCTTATTCCCAATTCCACGCTAACACATAGTTTAGGTAACAAACACGGCGACGTTTTCAGTCGTGAATATAACCTCTGAAACAATGATAATGAGACCCGACCTTGAACTTCGCCAGTTTCTCTGTATATATATTGACGGGACCGGAATTTACTCAATCAATGGCGAAGTATCACGAAAACCACTAGCTGGTATCCGGATGTCACCGTCGGATGGTGAAGGCTCTCATAAACGCATAGAAAACGTATCAATAGCTACTAAATGGTTATTTATCCTCCTCGTGGCTAGCTCTAGCGCCTGGTGGATGCTAATCCGGACATCTTCGAATATCCTAGTTAGATGGGGCTTATGGGCTTCTTTAATGATAGAAGCAATTGCCATAATAATTTTTGTGATCGTAGCAGGAAACGAAGCCAAAGCCTCGTTAACGACAGGAAACGAAGCCAAAGCCTCGTTAACGACAGGAAACAGTGCCGTATTATACGGATCAGTGCTCTACTCCTCTATGCTGATTCTATGTATACTTCTTGGCGTTGCGATCTAGGATATTAACCAAAACAAGCTTCCACTATTTCATACTATCCCATACCAAAGATACAATCACAGTGGAGGTAGTAATCGTTCAGTCCTGTCTGCCGCAAAAGAGCGTATCACTATATCTTAGCATATCCTGTATTACTTGCTATAAACTAGAAATTTAACTAAAAGCCTGTAATAATGAAATTTATAACTTAGCCGTGGAAACAGTCTGAAACTCAACTTTTCATAGTATATAGTATTACTGTTTTTTGTATTTGACGAGCATACGGGAAGGCCTATACATATAAATACAAATATAAAACTACCGACATTACTAGATGATAAGACCTTATATGATGCGCTTAAATGCCTGAAGCTACAAGGACAGAGCCCTATAAGAACGTGTGGAGGGATATCTAGGCAAAAAGATCCTATGAAAAAGGTCTGTCGATATCTTAGCTAAGGGCTGTCTGATAATTTAATTAGAAAGATGTACATGTGCTGATGAAGCCGCAGCAGGTTCTGTGAAAGGGCTTTTTTAAGGGAAGTAGAAAGGTATTTCCATCCTTCGGTTTGCCAATAATATCTGTTAGCATGAGAGTATTCTCACACAGGGGCTGACCTCTTGCGTTTCGCTACCATATTAGGCAACATATGGTTGATCACCTGATGTAGTGCCAATTATGCGTTTAACCTTCTTACAAAAGACGTTCCCGATATTTAGTGCAGGCCGTACGCTAAGCCTCAGCGATACCCAGTAGGTCATTGCCTCATTCTTACTTCATTATAATCATAATTAGGCCTTCGGGTCGACAGTTATGTATAACAGCATGCATCGTCACTGCCAGTTGTGTTGTACGTTACAAGCCGTCCGGGTGATGTGATGCCAAGAACTTCAGTATTCTGATGAGAGCACTAGTCAATCAAGAAATACACGCCTGAGTCAAGGTACCCGTTGCTCCCACACTGTCAAAATAGTTAAACGATCGGTCCATAGCACCAAGAAAACACTCATTTGTAATTTAGATACGACAACTATCTAGCCCTATCTCAGGTGCGTTGATCGTGTAGTTGTCGGAGTCATTATCATCACCGAGGCGCTTCTACAGAACCTATCTTAAGATATCGTTTTCCATAATTCCCCAAGATACTAGACTTAGCGTGTCGATGTTAGTTAAATATATTAAATACTCAGTACTCTTAATTATATTTCTCTTTCTTCTTTAAATTATCCTTATTAATAGCATACCTAGCAATAAAAATTCATTATCTCTATTAAGTAGTAGCTCCTATATATTTTCAAATCATACTACTGAAGAAAATAAACTGTAGCTACACAGGAGCTCACTATGGCTAACGCTAGAAGCCTAGCTGATATGCCTTAAAAGTTCCCAACGATACTACCGAACAGTTCTGATAAGGTTTAGAGAATCACAAAAGAAACGCTTATTGGTTGTATAGATAGGCAGTTCAACCAACACTTCGATCATATGCCCATTATTGATTATCGCTTCAGATACGAATATGATGGAGGCCATATCAACAGCGCTATCAGTCTGGCACCAACTTCCGGGAGCCTCGTAGATACAAATCTGCTGGATAAGCTGATTCATGCGAAGTCGCATCAGATGCGTACAGTGATATGTTTATACTGTGAGTATTCGGAGTATCGTGCACCTATAGTGGCAGCGTGTATACGATCTAAGGACAGGCTATATAATATTAAACGGTACCCAAGTCTTACATACCATCGCATGTATATCCTGGACGGAGGTTATAGTAGCTTTTTCCAATTCTATCAAAACCGATGTATTCCACAAGAATACATTCAGATGGCCAACAGTGAGCATCGGAAGCTCTGTAGAGACGAAATACAACTTCTAAGACAAGGTACTAAGTCACCGAAGAAACAGCGCTCAGGCTTGTTCGGGACTTTAAAATCTCATCAAAAGATAGAGGGAGAAATTAAGAAATCATCACCTCTACCTCTTGAGGATGTTTGCCTTGAGGATCAAACAGGAGATAGATGCGAAAGCACTTCTATATAGAGATGCACTACGATCATCCAAAGGCTTTACTTATATCTAAAAATTTTTATCTTTGTCTACGATATAAGTTTCGCTTGGGCCTCTTGTACCAGAGAACTCGGCATTACAAGGTATCAAAAACTTGGACAGCAGCTAGATGCATATCAACATAACTGCGGAAATAGAGGTAGAGAGTGTTAATGATGAGTTAGTAAAATGTAGTTGCATTATACCCGATACACTTAGGATTGTTCACGTGACAAAGGAGGGATTGTTGCCCCAAGGTTTTCCCCTCGCCGGCTTAACGTCGGGCCGAGCGTTGCATTTTCCAAGGCTAGGAAAGGTGGGTCATTTCGCGAATACAGCACTGTGATAGGTCAGCATGCATATTGTGATGCGAGATGCGTTTAGATTAGGTCTGAGCAGCATAGCAACAGAATTACATTACAACACTTAGGATTGCTCTGTCCTCGAACATAACTCTCGCTACAGTTTGTGTATATCAGCTAGAAGTGTGGGGCGTTTGTGAAATGACTCCAAGGCCAAACGTTGCAAGCCCTATACGATTATGGATGTAAATAACAGATTTTGATACTGCCGAACTAGAGAACAACTTCGCGCGGTAGACCAAGGCCTTTATACGCTTGCCTCTCTCAAAAACTCTTCCGAATACTTATATATAGGGAGATATAGTAATCTGCACTGTGTATGTCGTTGATTAGCAGCACAGTACAGAACATGCACCTCTTTAACCTTCCGCCCGAACTTTACTTCCTGATACTTTCTTTTCTTACGCCAAAGCAACAAGCCTTACTTACTTGCGTAAGCAGACTCGCCTATTATATAACTGAGGATGCTCTCTATCGTAGCGATGGAAGGAGCGAGAGCCCAGTTGCATTACTTTGGGCTGCAAGGAAGGGGAAAATTGGGACAGCGGAAATGGCTATCAAGGCCTTGCAGACAAAGTGTTCCTCTCATTGGCTGCATTGCGAATGCCGATTCCGAATGTTAGTAAACAAATCACTTTATCAGTCATCTGCTAGAGGGCATGCCTGAATCGCCCGACTCCTGCTCGACAAGGGTGCCGACACCAATGCGCAGACTGGACGTTTCGGAACAGCCCTGCAAGTGGCTTCTTTGTATGGCCGTGAGAGAGTGGCTCAGCTGCTGCTCGGAAGGAACGCTAGGGTAAATTCGCGCGACAGAAGATTTGCAGCAGCTATCCAGCTAGCATCAGCCAATGGCCATGAAATCATCATCCAGCTACTGTTGGATAGGGATGTTGATGTTGATGCTCAGGGTAAGGGTTTTGCAACAGCTCTGCAAGCGTCCGCAGCAAATGGTTACGGGAGGATTGTACTTCAACCGCGATAACTTCACTTATACACAATTAAATCAATTTAATTCCAACAACAGTAAAAGTTATATCAATTTGAAGCCCTGATTTTTCTCTTCAATATTTCGTATACTATCCCCTCGCGCAAATGCACGCGTCAAGTCGGCGGGGAAGTGAGTCAATCAGGCGGTTAATTTGCTCTGGTGTAATTGCTGCCCACGCCAACTTGATACATTCGATGAACTTTTCCTTATCGACTTCGTTGTTTTTCAAGAGGTTGAAATGAGGAAACATCTTGCGAATGTTGAACTTCAATTGCTTCCAAATGTGCTCAATTGGGTTGAGATCAGGACTGTGAGCAGGCCAGTCAATCCAGGAAATGCCGTTTTCCAACAGCCAAGTCGTCGCAGCTTCCGATGTGTGTATACGAGCGTTATCTTGTTGAAAATGGCGAAACCCGGTCCAAATAGGAAGTAAGCCTTCCTCCAAAGCCTCTATATAACTTGCAGAAGTATATCCTTTTCTTCGCGCAGTCTGATCGCGGATCATGACGATGATATCAGACTTGCCGCCTCTCCAGATAGCTCCCCAGACCATGATCGATAATCGTGCCTTTCCATGAGCTGTCACATTAACTAATTCCTTCATGAACTTCTCGTGAGGCTTCCGGAATACCCAACCTCGTTTATAATTGGGTTGCGATTGAACTGACGATTCATCGCTGAAAATGGTCTGAAGGTGCCGAAAGTCAGGTGAGAGATTCCCGAGCGGCGTCCATGCACGAACTTCAAAACGATATACCTCCAGTAATTCTTCGATATATACTTTTCAAGCTTCACACAAAGAAAGCCGCTGACAAGCGTTTTTTTTTAGATAGCGGTATCCGCTGCATAGCCCTCCATTTGCGACCGTAATGGAGTCGGATAACTCGGCGTATAGTTGTTCGTGAGATTTTTCCACCTAGATAATTGACCAGCGATTCATACGTGATCCTACATTCGCGTTTGAGGGTTATTAATACATACCGAATCTGCTGAACCGTGAGCTTCTTAGGACGCCCGGAACGACATTTTTTGTCTAAGGTTTGGTGAGTTTTCCAGCGTTGAAAGATCTTGAAGACTGCGGCGGCTGAACCTCCCGCCCTCCACAGGTTGAACGATAAGAGCTCTAGCCACCTCGCTCAATTCCTGATTACTCTGGCGCCCGGCGCATACAATAGACGAAATCCCGTTCTTTTGCGATATGTTTTGTCGAAGCTGTGTATAATTGAAAAAGTTAGACCGGTTTGCATTTATGTGGTAGATAACCCGTTGGCGGGGCAGCGTTTACAGACTTTTGGAGCATAATTTATCACGATATCGATAACCCTTAATATTTGACGTTTGCATAGATGAATCTCCTGCTTGAAAGCTTAATTTCAAGGATCAGCCTTGATATAATCGTTTGGGAAATCTGGGTATTGCTATATAGAGTGTAAGTAATAATATAGCACTCTGTCCTCCCGGTCTCCTGACGCATATAAGACTTCAGGACAACAGGCAACGTGCCTTCCAGGATCCTTTTCAAGACCATTTTTAGTAATATAACCCTTCTAGCCCTTTCGGGTCTTTACTTGAAATTAATACTAGAGTTCTATATTTATTATATCTGTCTGTCTTGTATTCTTTTATCACATGACAGAAAGTTATCACCTCCAGACTAATCAATGGTCTGAAGGATCAGGAGATCATCTTTTTCAGCAATTATTTCATCCTCATCACTCTTTGAAGTATCCGAAAGAGAACCAGATGGGACTCTTGGCCCTTCCTCCAGAACTTTTTATCGAACTTGCTGCTTTCCTTGAAGCGAAAGATCTTGTCACTTTTCTTCGCACAAGTAGACAAATCTATCCTATTATCGAACATATTTTGTACTGTCGGGATACAAAGAGCAACAGCTCTGTTAGCCTTCTCTGGGCAGTAAGAAAGGGAATGATAACCACAGCCAGGAAAGCCATCGGTGCTCTGGAGTGTGAGCGTATTTCCTACGACCTACAGTGTAATAACAGGCTTCAATTGAGACTAAACGAAGCTCTTCGTCTCGCGGCATCCGGGGGACATAAACACATCGTTCAATTACTTCTCAACAATGGCGCTGAAGCAAATACACAAAGAGAAGGGCGCGCAACAGCCCTACAGTTAGCGTTATTGCATTGTCACCAGGAGATCGTGAATATCATTCTCGTTACTTCTAAATAGGGCACCATTAAAGCGATTTAGTAGTAGACTAGATACTGTTAGTAAAGAATGGAGCAGTTCTTTATAGTTCACTGAGCGCCTCTTAGCTGATGTAACATACCGATGATGTCGAAGGTAAGCCAAGTGAAGGCACTGGATATGTCTACGCCACCAGTTCCTGGGCTGCCGCGTTCGCTAACCTGGTAGATAAATAGCCTGGCGTGGCTCAGAATCGTATTTTCGGCCTCCCGAAGGGGACGAGTACCGAATGCGTGAGAAAGCGATCGTCGTTGTGACCGATGCGATTCTATGTCAATGGTAATACGATATCAGGATGCTTGATAGACGCGCCTCGGTTGTAAAAGAATTTACTCTTTGGGCAAAGCAAGTTGTTACCCGTGGCATGATTATAGATGTCTCTGTATGCTTGCGGAGTCTTGAAACTAAGCTCATTTGGTGCAATCCTCACCACATCACCGTATCTATCGTGCAATTCCCTCATTACAAATGGATACTTGCCTCCAGTCCATGCACGAAGGTACCAGAGCTATCCTTATCAGCGACCAAACTTCAATGAAGAGAATGGGGCCTTGCTAACCTGGCTGCATGCAGCTAGTTTAGGACCTGGAAACATGGCGAGTGGGTGATAGAAGATACGATAAAGGGACAAACTCGTGACTCCAACTAATATCTGATCGCCAGGCCAGAGTCAGTCAAGGGCAAACGTAAAGATCATAGGCTGAGGATACTATAGTCAGAGAAAGAGCGACCCCGATGGGGCTGGGTGTTGGGATGTTCATGAAGCAGTAGAGATTGTTAGCTTCTTAAAGCGAAATTATCTTTGACATTTCCCTTTTTGCCTTTTTTTAAATTGAAGTCTGAGGTTTACGGAGGTTATTCCAAGACCCAATTTGCATTCATGTGACTGATATAGGGTGAGGTAGCAGCCCAGTCCTGCCTAATGAAGGAAGAAGGTTGACACAGCTGCCCAGGGGGTAAACAGTATTTATACAGCTTAACCAAGCCAGCAATTGCGCGACGAAGGCAGATAAACCTTGATTGATTTTGACTTCTGTGATAATGGCTTACTAGAGGGCTTCACTGTTTGAACCTCTCTTTGAAAAGTCGAAGCTTGAGGGCCTCGTACAAGGCTGACGGTAAGAAAGAAAAATTAGAATAAGCTGTCAGCTGAAAGAACTACCCTTGATCCTGCGAGCCCCAGTGATTATACCCAAAGGAGCTGGGTATCTGGTGCTATGTCGGATCTACAGGGACAGTAAAAAACGTTGAATTTCACGATTACAGTATGTCACATTGCAGGGTAGGTCAAAACTGGATCGACTTCTACTGGGGTACCTTATTGTCATCCAAAGCTTGATGTCATATTGAGATAATGATGGCTAAAGCAAATGAGAAATGATTGCTGATTTTAATTGGCTGCTAGGATAGCAACTAAGGGACATTAATAAGCGATACAAGAACTCCCCCAACTTCCTAAAAGAATAGATGCCTGCCTTCCCAGGACACTATGACATAGCCATGATAGGCGCGTGATGATTCGCCCCTGAAAGAGATGTAAATGGCTCTTGAATGTTTCAGTCTATCTCTATGAATGCTTCTCTGGCATCGAGGATCAGCTAAGAGTAGCTATACTGCCAGTAACCTGGCTGATATTTGTTGAAGGGCTCTAGCTCTCAACTTCCGAGATGACTGGATAGGGCAAAGGTCTGTCTTGTCCAATTGTTCCAAGACTTGTGAAAGGCGATAAAGGAAGATTAAAATCGGCTGTGTCGAGTAGCGAAGAAGAAGATCCCCAGGCACTTGTAGTGTTGGGGAAACTATCGTACCATTGCAGAGTTGGAGTCACTGACCCTTGATCGGAACTCATGAGGGATGGATCCAAGGTCCTCAAGATAGTCTGGACATGTATAAAATCCCCTTGACAGCTGGCGCGAGAAATTTCCCTTAGACCCCATCTCAGGACCGTGATGGTATCCTCGTTGGCCTTTAACGTTGTTCGGCGCCGAGCTTGCGCTTCTCTATTCCTGGCCCGCTGGATAAGCTTTTTCTGTGTATTGCTGTGCTTGAGGGCTACTGTTTCAGTCATGGCTTGTTGTTGTTTGGATTTAGTTAGATTGTTTTGTTTGCGATGAAATAAAGATATAATGACAAGTTCTTTCCTCTCCTTATATGGCTTGAGAGGTGATGGTTTGTATGAACTTGGGGTTTGAATTGACAATACGCTTTGTTTCAGGATATGAAACAGTCTAGAGTCTACCTACCATATGTCTCACCCGGTATAGTTAGGAGATAAGCAATGCCCGCAAATCATGAATAAAACTATTTTTAGCAATGCTGTATATATCTAGAAACTATACTATGATTCCAGAATTTAGACTATCGCATCAGGGCCTACAACCGAGATCGTTTTGCCGGACCTCCGCTACTAACTGCTATGATGAGCCATTTACACAAGGGCTATATGACTGTAATGTATACTTGAGACCAAAGCGAATCTGATAGTTAATGGTTACCGTCTTGTAAACATTGCTTATAATATTTCAGGTGAAACTTCTACTTGAGCCTCTTGAGCAAATTATATAGATGGAATCTATTGACGCCTCATACAACGCTGCAAATAAGGCCAGTGGTTGAATCGCACAAAAGCATATTATACAGCCTTAATATTGGGACATTTACCCTCCCGGGGGCTATGAGGGTATTGGTATTCAAAGCCTGAAGTAAATTTGGATTTTTAAGCTTTGCTACGTCAAGTTAGGATAGAATCGGTCTTCTTTCCTTGCATTACTTCGCCATTCTGTTAACCTCACCAGTAGTTGAAATGCCGCAAAAGACGGATGCTTCACTTATCAGACATGTGTAAGATCAATCCTCAATCTCATGTGAGCAACAGTGGTCACTTCGCCCGCTTACGTTGCCTCTCTTGTTCAATAATCACTGCTGCCTCAGGAACAAATTTAACCCTAACATTGCCGCTCGCCTGACGTGCGTGGAGCTTTCGATGAATCCTTAGGTTGTCGCCGCGGCGAAAATCGCTTTTCCCACAAAACTCGCAAGAAAAGGTTTTAGGATACTGGGTATGATCGCTAGTTTAGGACTTCTCAGCATTAACCCTTAAAGCAAACGTGTATGGAGAGGAAGGTCTGATACTTAAGTACACTTACATTTTGACATGACGTTGCAGGTGCTCGATTCTTTGATATACTCGACCGCATCCTCCGAGGCTACATTTATGGCCTTCTCTCCCAATTGTACCTGGTGGTTCAATGTTCGGCTCTTGTTTCCGCCTTCTGTGCCACGGTGTCCTCATATAATGCGGGATCTGCATCTTCTCGCTTGTTCCGCAACCTTCATTAATTTGTGAAGATGGTTCACAGAACCACTCCAAGCCATCCATAAGGCCCCAATCAGAAGATACGGAGAGTCTATCGGTCCCATTGGAAATCTCGGATCTATCCGTAGAAACATTTTCATCAGGGGGCCAAATAGGACTCGCGAATAGATGATTTATCGGAGAGTCATGCCCGGCAACCTTGGAATTGTGTAAAAGGTTAGGAGATGCCAAGGGCTGGACTGATAGTTGAGGTAACTCGTGTGGCCCAAAGATAGCTTGTTGGCTTTCAATGACCGGCTCAAAAGGCGCATCAAATGCAGGGAAGACTTCACCATTACTGTATTGCGTTGGCAGCTCTTGATCAGAGTCTTGACTGTTGCAAATACCAGGGAACATACTTGCAGGACTATTATAAGGTGTCGCATGCGGGTCCCATTGTATCTTGGTATTTTTTGTGCTGATGCGCTTAATCATGGTGTCTTAGAAGCTTGGTTTGATCTGCGTTGGGCGATGGACTTGGCCGGAATCGGACATTTATACATAGCCTCAGTATTGATATACTCTTACCATCATAGGAGATGGAAATGATTCGAAATTGACAGACCTGCGGGCAAGCTGCGGCGCAGCTCTTACACAAGTAGCCGTGAAAATCATGAACTCTAATAATGCTAAGACCCTTGCACATCCTCACGACCCCCCTTATCTTAGCTAACGAGACTAAGGTATAGAGAAAATTCTAGGTAGCCGTGAAGTAGGAGAACATGCGCTAAATTTCTACTTGTATATTGTCATAATCGCATATAAATTTTAGGGTTTTACTGTTCAGCTTGCTATGGATACTTTATAGTGCGTGAATAGGATTGTGATAGAGGATATGTATAATAGTAAGTGTCCAGTTGCCATCTATAAATTAACTTGTTAGTCGTTAACGGGGGATGCTTAGTCCCTACCTCTCGTTTTGAGTATAAAGGCAAAGATGCCTTTTTAACGTGACATAACACGCCAAATCATTAAGAAAATCTAATAAAATCCACATCTTGACTCGCTATATCATTTTAATGACGTCAAACTATAAGCTGAACGCGGAGAAATAGGTACTGAAAAAGTAGGGTACACGCCATAAGCCCACGCTACTAGGCAAAATAAGAAGCATTAAAGTCAGAGCCGGGGTGGGAGAATTGAGCAACAAGCGTTGGAATTGGGGTAAGTGACTAAGTTGTATGACTGATAGAGTGTATGTTATGCGAAAGGTCCCAAAGTAACAGTCTTTCATTGCCTATTCTCTCATAGTTGCGAAAGGGTAGTGCTCTAATCGCATCCTCTACGATTATTATAGTATGGAGGCCGGGACGGATAAAAATAGATATTAGGATAATAAGTCTTTATCAAGGACTGACAAGATATATGAGTCTCCGGGGACATCTCCGTAACAAAATCAATTCATTATCATGGACGACCTCCCTGTCGAGATTTATTGGACTCTCCTGAGGTATCTGTCCATCGGCGATCTGACCAGATTAGTCGTGTGTAACAAGAAAAACTATGAACGGGCTCAACCCTTCCTATATCAGGCTATTCGGCTCAACTTCGCATCTGGCATCGCCGATTCTCAGACCATGCTGCTCTTGAACACGTTATCAACAAATCGATATTTAGGCGGGTTCATTAAATCCATCCACATTCTCCACGAAGGCAGAACATATGATTGGACATTAGGTCACTCTCAACTACTACAATCAGTTATGTCCGCTATTATGCTCACTCCTGAGCGAATAATTAAGTTTTTCTGCGAATGCCCAGCGGTTACATGCACAGAACCATTTCCAAACCTCAAAATCTTGGTCCAGAAGAATATTAGATCCACAGCGGAGCTTGAATGGGTCAAATGGCATATGGTGCAATGCCGGCAACTGCGGTCTGTCGATCTCAGCCTTCGAGCCTGGAGCATTGTACCAGATGCTATGATCTTTAGAAACACTCTATCGACACACCTAAGGGACCTTGCACTTCAAGGATTTTGTGTATCTCAACTTATACCGGCCGCCACGTGGGACCTACGACGCCTAGACCTAAATCTCTGCTCAGGGGCTGAAACATTAATTAAACGTCTATTGGTTATGGATAAGCTCAGCTCACTGGGATCCCTGCACTTCGCCGGTCACCTTTCGAAGCAGACTTTCCTGAGCCTCCTCTCCAAGCTGGGTAATATGTATCAGCTGGAGGAGCTCTCGCTTCGCCTCGGAGGGTTGTCGCATCTTGTTGGCATGACTGCAAGTGGACCTTTTGTTCATGATACTGTATTGATGGCAGACCTCAATGGCGACGACAACTGTATTCGAAATTTGCGTTCGCTGGTACTGGATAAGGTTATAAGCCGCAGCCAGACCCTAAGGTCATTGGTGTTAGATATCCGAGAGGTTATTGATCAACCACATTCATCCTTGCGATTTGATCTCCAAGAGGTCCAGAAGCTAATCACTTCATGTCCTATAATCGAATTCATTGGAATGCCAGTCAACCTACGAGCTTCTGGGGGGCATCGATATAGGCGGATGAATTATGCAGTAAGTTGGAGCTATTAATAAATTTGTAAATGGGGAGTACTGACGTTTTTTACAGAAAAACATCCACTTGTCTGCAAGGAAGCTGAAAGCATTTCATCTCCGAGGGGACTATCGCCCATTTACAAGAACGGTTAACGACGCTAAGCATGTGTCAAGACCGTTTCGTAGTAGAGGAGGTTTTGAGGTATTTATAGGTCATTATGATAAACTTCGAAAGGTGTCTTTTAATATAAAGGGTGAGCAAAGGTTCCTTAAGGTAAGCCCAGAAGAAATTGA
>JAAOAT010000386.1:0-32167 GCA_013186855.1 Fusarium ramigenum
TCAATTTCTTCTGGGCTTACCCTAAGGAACCTTTGCTCACCCTTTGTATTAAAAGATACCTTTCGTAGTTTATCATAATGACCTATAAATACCTCAAAACCTGCCCTACTACGAAACGGTCTTGACACATGCTTAGCGTCGTTTAGAGTTCTAGTAAATGGGCGATAGTCCCCTCGGAGATGAAATGCTTTCAGCTCCCTTGCCGATAAGTGGATATTTTTCTGTGAAAAACGTCAGTAATCCCCATTTACAAATTTACAAATAACTCTAACTTACTGCATAATTCATCCGCCTATACCGATGCCCCCCAGAAGCTCGTAGGTTGACTGGCATTCCAATGAATTCGATTATAGGACATGAAGTAAGTAGCTTTTGGACCCCTTGCAGATCAAATCGCAAGGATGAATGTGGTTGATCAATAACCTCTCGGATATCTAACACCAATGACCTTAGGGTCTGGCTGCGGCTTATAACCTTGTCCAGTACCAGCGAACGCAAATTTCGAATAGAGTTGTCGTCGCCATTGAGGTCTGCCGTCAATCCAGTATCATGAACAAAAGGTCCACTTCCAGTCATGCCAACAAGATGCGACAACCCCCCGAGGCGAAGTGAGAGTTCCTCCAGCTGATACATATTACCCAGCTTGGAGAGGAGGCTCAGGAAAGTCTGCCTTGAAAGGTGACCGGCGAAGTGCAGGGATCCTAGTGAGCTGAGCTTATCCATAACCAATAGACGCTTAATCAATGTTTCAGCACCTGAGCAGAGATTTAGGTCTAGGCGCCGTAAGTCCCACGTCGCGGCCGGTATAAGTTGAGATACACAAAATCCTTGAAGTGCAAGGTCCCTTAGGTGTGTCGATAGAGTGTTTCTAAAGATCATAGCATCTGGTATAATGTGCCAGGCTCGAAGGCTGAGATCGACAGACCGCAGTTGCCGGCATTGAGCCATATGCCAATTGACCCATTCAAGCTCCGCTGTGGATCGAATATTCTTCTGGACCAAGTTCTTGAGGTTTGGAAATGGCTCAGTGCATGTAACCCCTGGACACTCGCAGAAAAACTTAGTTACTCGCTCAGGAGTGAGCATAATAGCGGACATAACTGATCTTAGTAGTTGAGAATGACCTAATGTCCAATCATATGTTCTGCCACCGTGAAGAATGTGGATGGATCTAATGAAACCGCCCAAATATCGATTTGTTGATAACGTCTTCAAGAGTAGCATGGTCCGAGAATCGGCGATGCCAGATGCGAAGTTGAGCTGTATAGTCTGGTATAGGAAGGGTTGAGCCCGCTCATAGTTCTTCTTGTTGCATACGACTAATCTATTCAGATCGCCGATGGATAGATAACTCAGGAGAGTCCAATAAATCTCGACAGGGAGGCAATCCATGATAATGAATTGATTTTGTTACGAAGGTGGCCACGGAGACTCATATATCTTGTCCGTCCTAGGTAAAGACTTATTATCCCAATATCCATTTTTATCCGTCCTGGCCTCCATACTATGATAGTCATAGAGGACGCGACAATGAACATGTGTTGCATTGGGACCTTTCGCATAATCTGTACTCCATCAGTCATATAACTTAGTCACTTGCCTGGATCCCAACGCTTGTTACTCAATTCTGCCACCCCGGCCTTACTTCAATACTTCTTATTTTACCCAGCGTTGGCTTATGGCGTGTGCCCTACTTCTTCACTTTGCGAGTAGCAGCGCCTATTTCTTCCCGTTCAGCTCATAGTTTGACGGCATTACAATGATATGGCGAGCCAAGATGTGAGTTTTATTGGTATTTCTTAATGTTTTGGCATGGTATGTCACGTTGGGACATCATTGCCTTTAAATCAAAACGAGGCGTAGGACTAAGTATCGGCCGTTGCCGACTATCAAGGTATTTATGCATGGCAACTGGACATTTGCCATCATATATATCCTCCATGTATACGAAAGAAGATAAAAAGGATTTTAACAGAGATCGTAATCGATCACAATCTGATTCATCCTGTTCACACACCTCGAAATATCTATAGCAAGCTGAACGGAAGTCGGCGACGACTCGACAAGTCGGCGACTAACAATTACATCCACGATCTCACCATCATCTTCGATACCCTAGGAGCCGTTGCCAAACGGAGATAACGGTATTCATTGAACCGCTTTGCAGCTTTATCTAGTCATCTAGCTGATCGATGAACGACATGAAGGCCAAAAACCGCGTGTGAATAATGTCATCAATAGCTACCCGTGCGTAATCCAGGGTCTCTACCCTACACAGTTTGATCTATCCTAATCTTAAGACTGTTCTCTTCGGCTGGGAGACGTTCAGTGCAGCTTGGCAGTAGCTTGGCTATACATATGAGCAGGCGAGGCTTACACAGTCAGAAGATGTCAATATAATATGATTCATCCAACCTTTTCAAGCTTAATCGGTCTGGTCATACCGGCTTTCGTCGGTTCCGTTCGCTTTGAACCTTGTTTTCTTGGATATCATAACAGCGACAGTCACCATCCCTAGAACAATTAGAACACCCGGGACGTCTCAAACTTGTTTTGCCTTTTACTATCCAATGCTTAGGTTCCTTTATCTACCGCACTAACTAATGAAATTCGGTAGCGAACGGCGTCAAGATGCTAGTGCGAACCCATGGATTGCATAATTCATTCAGTTAATACGATCGAACCAAGAAGCTCTATTACTAATGACCGTTTATGCACTGGTCAACGGAACCAATCCGCTCGAGATCGGAACTCAGTCAGTCACATTGATGCTAGCAAAACTGTGGAGTCCTCCTAGAAACTCGGCCAACGGAGTTGGGGTTCGTCTCTTGCCGGGATAAGTGTCTCAACGCTAAGCCGATTCAGGCAATAACATGGATTCACTATGAACTCTATGAACTAACCTGTGAACTCGGATGTGGACTCGGATGTGAACTCGTATGTTATTTACCTTCTGACCAATTAGAAGGCCTCAATCAGGCTAGTGTGTATCCACGGGCGCTACCGAATTTCATGAGTTGATGTGGTAGCCTCATCGTGCGGTGACGACTCCGCTGCATCAATATTGTTTAGTAGCTTGGACCTTCTTTCGTTGCTAGGCATCAGGGAGCTAGAAGACAACAAGACCAAGCGTCATGTATACATACAAGAGGTTGTACTTACCAAGACCAATTTCCACTGTAGCCACCTGACGACTAGGTTGTAGTTTCTTGGCCGAACGATCGAAGGTAGCATCTTAGATGCCCCAATGCTGGCCTAGGAGTTATCATCTAGGTTTTCCATCCATCAGCATTACGACGTAGCAATTGGTTAGTCAGGCGGTCTAAGGTCTAAGGTTGTGAGCTGGATGTGTTATCTATATAAGCTAAGATGAGTTTATTCTATAAGAAAACCGGCATGAAAATGGGCAAAATTTGTTTAACATAGCTTCAACACCTCAGTGTACGGAGGTATAATATCACCTAAATTTGTATGCAATTGTGACTACATACAAGTAGACACTTAGCGCCTGTTCTCCTACTTCACGGCTACCTAGAATTCTCTCTGCACCTTAGTCTCATCAGCCAAGATAATAAGGGGGGTTTGTGAGGATATGCAAGGGTCTTACCATTATTAGAGTCCATGATTTTCACGGCTTCTCGTGTAAGAGCTGCGCCGCAGGTCTGTCAATTTCCGAGCTCAGTGCGAACATTTCCATCTCCCTATCGATAGTAAGAGTGCATCAAGACTGATGCTAGGTATAAATGTCCGATTCCGGCCCAGTCCATCGCCCAACGCAGGTCAAACCAAGCTTCTGAGACATCATGATTAAGCGCATCAGCACAAAAAATACCAAGATTCAATGGGACCCGCGTGCGACACCTAATAATAGTCCTGCGAATATGTTCCCTGGTATTTGCAACAGTCAAGACTCTGATCAAGAGCTGCCATCGCAATACAGTAACGGGGAAGCCTTTCCTGCATTTGATGCGCCTTTTGAGCCGGTCATTGAAAGCCAACAAGCTATCTTTGGGCCACACGAGTTACCTCAACTATCAGTCCATCCCTTGGCATCTCCTGAGCTTATACACAATTCCAAGGTTGCTGGGTATGACTCTCCGACAAGTCATCTATTCGCAAGTCCCATTTGGCCCCCTGATGAAAATGTTTCTACGGACAGATCCGGGATTTCGAATTCGGCCAATGGACTGTCCGTAACTTCTGATTGGGGTCTTATGGATGGCTTGGAGTGGTTCTGTGAACCATTTTCACAAATTAAGGAAATTTGCGGAACAAGCAAGAAGATGCAGATCTCGCATTATGAGAGGACACCGTCGCACAGAAGGCGGAAACAAAAGCCAAGCATTGATCCACCAGGTAAAATTGGGAGAAACGGCCACAAATGTAGCCTCGGAGGATGCGGTCGAGTATATCGAAGAATTGAGCACCTGCAACGTCATATCAAAATGTAAGTGGACCTCAAAGTATCAGACCTTCCTGTCCATACACGTTTGCTTTAAGGGGTAATGCTGACAAGTCCTAAACTAGCGATCATACCCAGTATCCTAGAACTTTCTCTTGCGAGTTTTGTGGGAAAAGCGATTTTCGCCGCGGCGACAACCTGAGGATTCATCGAAAGCTCCACGCACGTCAGGCGAGCGGCAATGTTAGGGTTAAATTTGTTCCTGAGGCAGCAGTGATTATTGAACAAGAGAGGCAACGTGAGCGGGTGAAGTGACCATTGTTACTCATATGAGATTGAAGTTTGATCTTACATATGTCTGATAAGTGAAGCATCAGTGTTTCGCGGCATGTCAACTACTGGTGAGGTCAACGGGAATGGCTATCTTTGCGAAGTAATGGAAAGAAGGAAGACCGATGGTACCTCAACTTGGCATAGCAAAGATTAAAAATCCAAATTTACTTCAGGCTTTGGAAGCCAATATCCTCATAGCCTTAAGAAGGGTAAATGTCCCAATATTAAACCTGGATAATATGCTTTTGTGATGACTCGACCACTGGCTTTATTTGCAGCAGCCGGGATGTAAGAAGCTGTCCTGATATTTCATTGCTAGAAGAAGACTACCAAATGCCTCTTCTCAAATTCCCACATGGAACTATAGAAATTCCGCTGCCAAGCGGAAGTGTGGTTTCCGACCACTTGCTAAAAGGCTCCGATGGTACGGCGAGAACAACTGGCCTTTCCAGATAGAGCTGCCAGTTCTAGTTGGCTTGACAAATACCTCTTTGACCGGTGTTGTATGAGACGTTAATAGATTCCATCTATACTATATGCTCAAGAGGCTCAAGTAAAAGTTTGACCGGAAATATTGCAGATATTAACAAGCAATGTCCACAAGACGGTAACCAGAGTGGACAAGCTGAAAGGTCAAACCGAAATTGCCACAATCAATCACGACTACACGGCTAATCCATTCTCAAACATATGAGATGTCATTATCTAACATTAGGACAGGGATGTCTCGTAGTTCACAGGTAGACTCAAATCAAATCTAAGCAAGTCCAAAATTTATATGCCATTAACCATCAGAGTCGCTTTGCTCTGAAGTATACATTACAGTCATGTAGCGATTGTGTAAATGGCTCACGGGAACTATGTGGTCTGAAACAATTTATTTTTCAGTATGTCCTGGACCAAGACTCAAGGTGATTTCCACCCCGGACCTCGGCGTCGGATAAATGGTGAATTGACCACTTGTTCACCATGATCTGTCATCAGTTGGCAAGCGACAGGCTATGAAGACTTTTGAGCAGGAAATCGCTATTAACTTCTAGATATGGAAGATCCGACTATTGTTGGAAATCAGTACATGCTCGTGGAAAACGAAATGTATGTCAAATAAGTGTAAGTTAGACGCTGAAACTGGGTCACAGCAATCCCAGCGATTAGTAGAGGAGGTCCGGCAACACGATCTCGTGGTTGCAGGCCTTAGGGCGACAGTAGTAACGTATATATCCAGCGATATGTTTCATCCCTTCAGGCCCTTTCTCAAAATAGATATGTTTATTCTTAGTATTTCCTTCCAGTTTCGAAGTAGGCAGATGACTAAATCAGCCTTTTGTGTCCTAAACTTCTCAAGAAATGCCTTTCAAACCGTATCCCACGAATGACCGTAAGGCCCACCTAAATGCTGGAATCATGGCACAATTTCTAAATACGTGCAGCATTGCTAAAAATAGTTTCATTCATGACCTACGTGCGTTGCTCATCTCCTACCTATACCGGGTGAGACATGTGGTAGGCAGACTCCAGACTGTTTCATATCCTGAAACACAGCGTATCGTCAATTCGAACCCCAAGTTCAGACGAACCATCACATCTCTCAGGCCATATAAGGAGAGGAAAGAACTTGTCATTGTATCTTTGTTTCATCACACACAGAACAATTCCGCTAAATCCAAACAACAACCAGCCATGACTGAAACAGTAGCCCTCAAGCACAGCGATACACAGAAAAAGCTTACCCAGCGGGCCAGGAATAGAGAAGCGCAAGCTCGGCGCCGAACAACGTTAAAGGCCAACGAGGATACCATCACTGTCCTGAGATGGGGTCTACGGGAAATTGCTCGTGCCACCTGTCAAGGAGATTTTATACATGTCCAAACTATCTTGAGGACCTTGGATCCATCCCTCATGAGTTCTGATCAAGGATCAGTGGCTCCAACTCTGCAATGGTGCGATAGTTTCCCCAACACTACAAGTGCCTGGGGATCTTCTTCTTCGCTCCTCGACACAACCGATTTTAATCTTCCTTTATCGCCTTTCACAAGTCTTGGAACAATTGGTCAAGAAAGACCCTTGCCCTATGCAATGGTATCGGAAGTTGAGAGCTGGAGCCCTTCGACAAATATCAGCCAGGTTACTGGCAGCATAGCTGCTCTTAGCTGATCCTCGATGCCAAAGAAGCATTCACAGAAACGGACTGAAACATTCAAGAGCCATATACATCTCTTTCGGGGCGAGGCATCACGTGCCCATCATGGCTATGTCATAGTGTACTGGGAAGGCAGGCGTCTATTCCTTTGGGGAGTTGGGGGAGTTATTGTATCGCTTATTGATGTCCCTTAGTTACTATTCTAGCAGCTCATTACAATCCGCAATCATTTCTCATTTCCTTTAGCCATCATTATCTCAATTGGTGAACCTTGAAACCTGTTGCTGACTTGTGATCGGCTGTTCATCGGCGTTGGCTGGGCAGGTGGGGAAGCGGACTTATTTACGGATATAAAGCTTTGGATGACAATAAGGTACCCCAGTAGAAGTCGATCCAGGTTCGGCCTACCCTGCAGTATGACATAATCGTGAAATTGTCAATTCGACATTTTTTACTGTCCCTGTGTATCCGACATAGCACCAGATACCCAGCTCCATTGGGCACAATCACTTGAGCTCGCAGGATCAAGAGTAGTTCTTTCAGCTAAAAGGTTATACTAAATTTTTTTTTTCTTGCCGTCAGCCTTGTACGAGGCCATCAAGCTTTTGACTTTTCAAACAGAGGCTTAAACAGTTAGGCCCCTATAGTAGGCCAGTATCACAAAAGTCAAAATCAATCAAGGTTTATCTGCCTTCATGGCGCAATTGCTGCCTTGATTAAGCAGTATAAATACTGCTTACCCCTCGGCAGCTGTGTCAACCTTCTTCCTTCATTAGGCAGGACTGGGGTTGCTACCTCACTAATATTAGTTACATAACGCAAATTGGGTCTTTAAATAACCTCTGTGAACCTCAGACTTCACTTTAAAAAAAGGCAGAAAGGGAAATATCAAAGATAATTTCGATTTGAGAAGCTATTAATTTCTCCTGCTTCATGAACGTTCCAACAACACCCACCCCCATCGGGGTTGCTCTTTCTCTGACTATGGTATCCTCAGCCTCTTCTCTCTACGTTTGCCCTTGACTGACTCTGGCCTGACGATCAGATATTAGTTGGACTCACGGGTTTATCCCTTTATCGTCTCTTCTATCATCCACTCGCCATATTTCCAGGTCCTAAACTAGCTGCATGCAGCCAGGTTAGCAAGGCCCCATTCTGTTCGTTGAAGTTTGGTCGCTGATAAGGATCCACACTAGCTCTGGTTCCTTCGTGCATGGACTGGAGGCAAGTATCCATTTATAATGAGGGAATTGCACGATAGATACGGTGATGTGGTGAGGATTGCACCTAATGAGCTTAGTTTCAAGACTCCACAAGCATACAGAGACATCTATAATCATGCCGCGGGCAAAAAATTGCTTTTCCCAAAGAGTAAATACTTTTACAACCGAGGCGCGTCCATCAAGCATCCTGATATCGTATTCACCATTGACAGAGAATCGCATCGGTCGCAACGACGATCGCTTTCTCACGCATTCAGTGCTCGTGCCCTTCGGGAGGCCGAAAGTACGATTCAGAGCCACGCCAGGCTATTTACCCACCAGATTAGCGAACGCGGCAGCCCAGGAACTGGTGGCGTAGACATGTCGACCGCCTTCACATGGCTTACCTTTGACATCATCGGTATGTTACATCAGCTGAGAGGAACTCAGTGACAGATGTGGGAAGACTATAACGGTGCTGACGGGCAATAGGTGAATTGACATTCGGGGAATCGTTTGAATCGGTTGCGAACTGGGAGCCAGATACATATATTGCACTGATCTTGGAATTTATAAAGCACTTCACCATAATTCAGGCAGTTAAGCGACTGGGTATTTCGGAAGGCCTTCTATCTCTGTTTATACCAGGAGATCTTAAAGAAAGCATGGAGTTCCATGAAAGTCTGACAAAGGAGAAGGTCGCTCGTCGTATCAAGATGGGCGACTTCAACCAGCGCAGGGACTTCTTCGCGCACATTATTAGCGACGGCGGTTTCAACCGTGATCATCTCGCAGAGCAAGCCAAGATATTGCTACTGGATGGGTCTGAAACCACGGCCACCTTCTTAGCGGGTGTCACATATCTGCTTTTGAAATCTCCAACTGCACTGGCGAAACTGCAGTGTGAAGTACGGTCTTCTTTTGCTTCACTTGATGAAATCAGAGGTGATTCACTGAACAAGCTGCCTTATCTCCGCGCTTCAATCGAAGAGGGTCTTCGTCTTTTTCCTCCTGTACCAATTGGTCTTCCGCGAACTTGTCCTGGGGCAATGATTGACGGATGGTACGTTCCTTCTGGCACTGAAGTGTCGGTGGACAACTTTGTTATGTCTCACGATGCGAAGTTTTTCCCGGAGCCTGATGAGTTCCGTCCTGAACGCTGGCTAAAAGGCCAGACAGGAAATAACGGGGAGGCCAGCCGTCCATTTTCTATCGGCCCTCGTGCTTTCTTAGGTGCCAATCTCGCCTACCTGGAAGCGAGTGTGATTCTCGACATTATGGTATACTCCTTTGACTGGGAACTTGTCGACAAGAGCCTACACTGGTTTGAACAGGTCGAATTGATGTCGTTCTGGAAGAAGCCACAATTACTCATCCGCTACCATCCTCCTGGTTCTTTCCGCGGGGTTTAAGTATCGAAGAGGAAAGAGTGCAGCTGCAATTAGACAATATTTATCAACGACCCTATAGGCGCCAATGATTCCAGGGGATCTTGCAACCTAGCCTCGATTCACACAAGTCCATCATTTTATGGTTTAACCACTGCCTCAGTGTCGCAGTTTGCCGCTGGAGAAATAATTAGGGGACCATTTGTATTAATGCAAATCTTGAAAAGAAGAGTATCCAGTATCTCTTACAGCTCGCTTATGTGTTCTTCAATTTTAAACCAATATAGCAAACAAGAAAAGCCTCAACAAGAAAATATAGTAAGCGGCCTTAACAAAGAACTGTTCCATTCTTTACTAACGGTATTTAATCTACTACTAAATCGCTTCACTGGTGACCTATTAAGAAGCAACGAGAATGATATCGACGATCTCCTGGTGGCGATGCAATAATGCTAGCTGTAGGGCTGTTGCGCGCCCTTCTCTTTGTCCATTAGCCTCAGCGCCCTTGTTGAGAAGTAGTTTAACGATGTGTTTATGTCCCCCGGATGCCGCGAGACGAAGAGCTTCGTTTAATCTCAATCGAATTCTGTTCTTATACTGTAGGTCGTAGGAAATACGCTCACACTCCAGAGCACCGATGGCTTTCCTGGCTGTGGTTATCATTCCCTTTCTTACTGCCCAGAGGAGGCTAACAGAGCTGGTGCTCTTTGTATCCCGACAGTATAAAATGTGTTCGATAATGGGATAGATTTGTCTACTTGTGCGAAGAAAAGTGACAAGATCTTTCGCTTCAAGGAAAGCAGCAAGTTCGATGAAAAGTTCTGGAGGCAGGGCCAAGAGCGCCATCTGGTTCTCTGTCGGATACTTCAAAGCGTGATTAGGATGAAATAATTGGTGAAAAAGATGATCTCCAACATAGCCTGATCCTTTAGAACATTGATTGGTCCCGGGGTGATAGTTTTCGCTATGTGATAAAACAATACAAGAGGGACATATGTAATAGAGATAGAACTCTAGTATCAATTACGAGCAAAGACCCGAAAGCGCTAGAAGAATTATATCACCAATAAGGGTCTGGAAAAGGATCCTGGAAGGCACGTCGCCTGTTGTCGTGAAGTCTTATATGCGTTAGGAGACCGGGAGGACAGAGTGCTATATTATTACTTACACCCTATGTAGCAATACCCAGATTTCCCAAACGATTATATAAAGGCTGAGCCTTGAAATTAACCTTTAAAGTAGGAGATTCATCTATGCAAACGTCAAATATTAGGGGTTGTCGACATCGTGATACCTCTACGCCTGCATCAGAACAACAAGCACTATACTCACTATATTCAGCCCCAGCGAATCATCTCATCGATGGAGCTAGAGGCCATAGCAGTGGTCTCGTCTACTGTGTCGCCTATGGACAGGATAGCCGTGTCGTCTGCGTAGCCGAAGCGGCCCTGGGGGTTGCCTAGTTGGTACTTTGGCTCAGTGTAGAGCAGAAAGAGGATGGGCGACGCTGGTGAGCCTTGAGGCAGGCCACACTGGAAAGGAGCAAACTGGGTGAGGGTGTCTTGGTACCTCACACGGGCTGAACGATCCTCCATAAAGGACTCAGCCCACCTGGCTAGATGATCGGGCCAGCCTTGTTCACGAAGACGTAGGACCTGTCTGTTGCGCATGGCAGTGTCAAAGGCGAAGCCCAATCATATTCGTTCCGTTCACGGCTACGTTGGTAGGGCATGTTGTAGCCTAGTGCTATGACGTATTGACGCATATTTCCTCTGCCTTACACGCGATATAGATATGGATAGTACCAAAATAGACACAAGAAGACCCTTCTTCAACTGTGAGTCGTCTATTGTTGTTAGGTCATTATATACATTTAGACTAGCATATTCGCCTATCCATGCCACATTCACTTTATCACGAGGTCTGATAAGACAAATAGCACCAGAATATAACCTCTTATTCATTTGGTGCATTCAATTACTAATGCACCAAAGAAGGATACTTATTGCCGTGAACTGCATGTCAGACTTTGGTATGGGTTTCAGACTTCTCAGCTTACATGTATCACAAGCACAGCTCCTTCCTCTCGTGGCTCTTCTTCATCGTACCGTTGATTTTACCGTTGACTTTCCTACTTGCACGAAATTCTTTAGATATAACTCAATGCTCGTTTTTGAATGTAGCCTACCCAGCTTCCTTGTTCCCAATTCCACGCTAACATATAGTTTAGGTAACAAACACAGAGGCGTTTTCAGTCGTGAATATAACCTCTGAAACAATGACAATGAGACCCGACCTTGAACTTCGCCTGTTTCTCTGTATACATATTGACGGGACTGGAATTTACTCGATCAATGGCGAAGTATCACGAAAACCACTAGCTGCTATCCGGTTGTCACCGTCCGACGGTGAAGGCTCTCATAAACGCATAGAGAATGTTTCTATAGCTACTAAATGGTTATTCATCCTCCTCATGGCTAGCTCTAGCGCCTGGTGGATTCTATCCCAGATATCTTCGAACATCCTAGTTGTTAGATGGGGCTTATGGGCTTCTTCAATGATGGAAGCAATTGCTATAATCATTTGTGTGATCGTAGCAGGAAACGAAGCACAAGCCTTCTCGTTAACGATAGGAAACAGTGCCGTATTATACGGATCAGTGTTCTACTCCTCTATACTGATTCTATGTATACTTCTTGGCGTTGTGATCTGGGATATCAGTCAAAACAAGCTACCACCATTTCGTGCCATCCCATACCAAAGATACGATCACAGAGGAGGTAGTAATCGTTCAGTCCTATCTGCCACAAAAGAGCGAATCACCATATCTTGGCATATCCTGTGTTACTTGCTACGAACTAGAAATTCAACTGGAAGCCTGTAATGATCAAAGTTACACCTTAGCCGTTGAAACAGTCTGAAACTCAATGTTGCATGGTGTATAGTATTACTGTATTTTGCATTTGTCGAGCATACGGGAAGGCCTATACATATAAATACAAATGTAAAACTACCGACATTAGTAGATGATGAGACCTTATATGATGCGCTCAAATGCCTAACACCACAGGGACAGAGCGCTATAAGAACTTGTGGAGGGATATCTAGGCAAAAGGATCCTATAAAAAAGGTCTATCGATATCTTGGCTAAGGACTGTCTAATAGTTTAATTAAAAAAATGTACATATGCTAATGAAGCCGCAACGGGTTCCGTGAAAGGGTTTTTTGGGGGAAGTGGAGAGGTATTTCCATCCTTCGGTTTGCCAATAATATCTGTTAGCATGGGAGTATTCTCACACATGGGTTGATCGCTTGCGCTTTGCTACCGTATTGGACGACATGTGGTTAATCACCTGATTTGGTGCCAATTATGCCAGCCAAGCGTTCAACTTGCTTACAGAAGACGTTCCAGATATGTGGTGCGAGCCGCACACGGGTATTGCCTCATTCTTGCTTCTCCATAATCATAATCAGGTATTCAGATCGACAGTCAGGTATAACAAGATACATCCTCACTGGTAGTTGTGTTGTGCGAAAGTTCAAAATGCTATTACGTATATACAACGTCAATTCAGATCCTCTCCTGTCTTGCTTCAGACTTTTGTTATTCTCTTTTTGATATTTATCTTCTTTTTTGAGCTCTAAGCACTCGAAAATGGTCAAGTTCAGTCCTGGGATCTCCCCGCCAGCCAAAGCTACCACTAGGCTTCCACTCTTGTGTAGCACGTGGATCTGATTCTTGAATAGTAACCTCGATATAGTGGAAGAACAGCCTACTCGTCTCAGGAACAAAACAAGAAGGAAGTAAACAACTGCCCAGAAGCGAAGAATAAGAAGACCGCAACCCGCCTGATTCATTCAATATCAATGAGATATGGTGTCTAGGCAAAAACACACCTCCAGCGTACATGGCAGGACTTGTCTGGATGAACCACTTACGGCCCAGTCGGTCTCCAAGAGCACCCACCGCTGATCGCCCCGAAGACAATAGATATAAGGAGGGCCTCATTATTTTGAGATATTTTTGTGTCTCCAGAACCTTCAACAATGGAAATAAATGCATTAGATCGGATGAGTCCATTCACACAGCCGAAATCATAGCCAAGGACAAGGCCGCCAGTAGCAACGAATACCGTTGAATAGAATGGAGTCGGAGTTCGTGTCTACTTCTGTCTCATAATCGAAATGGCCTTTAGGCAAGATCATATTATCACGATCTCCCGGCGGACCCTTTCTCAGATTGATCGCCGCTATTATTTGAAAAGGCTCTTGGAGGTAAAGCATGAAACGGACTGATTAGAGCGTAAACCAGTGAGGCCTTTGATAAGTGGTTTAGCATAACATGTAGGCTGGAAGGAACAAGAGCTAAATGGGTCTTTAAGACGAAGTGATAGATTCTAATGGTCCTCAGAGCAACCTTCAATGGGTTAGCGAATCATCTTTTGTATTGAGTCTATAATCATACACGCATTCGCATTCCAGAAACATTTCTCTTGGCTTGTTTCCCGAAGACAACTGCTGCATGGCGTTTGATATCTTTAAAGTAGAAATATCACATTATGGTGTTGTGGACAGGATCTTCATGGTGGCCGCGCGGTAGTGATACTTGGCTTTCACATCAGCTTTGGTCAGAACTGGAACGTATGTAGATGCATTGCGTATGCCCTCAGTCACTAAAGAACGGATACCTTGACTCAGGCGTGTATGCCTCGATTGACTAGCCATCTAATCATAATACTGAAGTTCGCTGCAGCACCCTGACCCCTACCAGTGAGGGACGATTACCAAGGGCTTCTTGCAGCGTGTCTACCTCAGCACCTGGTGCCTCCAGTAGTGTTATGGTCACATCCCTGTAGTATGGGGAGGTAGACTTACGCCCTCAACAGAACCCAGCCTCGATAAAGGAATACAAATCCCTACATTGGACGGCGGGAGAACCAATGGTGATGGACGAACGTAGCGTATACTTTTAGTGAAACACATGTATCACTAACTCTCTATGACACATGGGCCACTTTTCGCAGCCGTTCTTTGTCTTTGTGTGTAATCCTTGTGTTCGTAGCTGCGTTAGCTGATCTGGGCCATTCTACAAAACTACTCGAATGCTACGCCATTCTGTTCGGGAAATAATTAGACAAATCCATTGCAAAGACGGTTAAAGAGACTAGAGGTAACGTGTATGTCGCCAGACGGCTCACTTTTCTTTGCACCAGCATCACGTTTACAGTGGTTGGTTCGGATATCCGGCAGTTGGCAAGGGTCCATGTCGGAATGGCTCGTTGAAACGTATGACTCAGGCAAGAATATGACAAGCATACAGGCTCCTGATGACCCAAACGCCTTGGCCTTTCCACAGATGGACCTCACGGGGTTCTCTTTTAGGGAGAATGTCGGAAGACTAGGCATCTTACTGAACTGGCCTAAATAGGTTGTTAGCGTTACGTGGCTTATGAAGTAGTGAGGTGGGCCGTAATGCCTGTGCACCTAGCCGTATTCGTCCTTGGCGACGTACTGTATGTCATGAAAGATATGCGCCGGTTAAGACGATGGGCGGGGAATGACAGGAGAGACTAGTTGCACCACGACGGATGGCGGTGAGAGGCAACATAAGGATGGCTTCTACAACGCACAGTCACCTGAAATGCAGTTTACAAACCTTCAACCCTGGTCTGCCAGTTGATTCTGATGAAGAATCCAAAAGATGAAGTCTCAGGTATTGGACAGCACAGAATCTGATCAGCACGGGCATCAGTTGGGTAACATCCCCGGAAACATGGTGGTTGGGACTCAGGCCAGACAGTCATATAGGCATACAGATCAAGATGTTTCAACCTCCTACAAGGCATCTGAAAATGGAATAAACACTGTTGTGGAGTTCCAAGCAAGAGTTATGGATGCTTTCATCGCCGACCCCGCGGCATGGCTTCGAAGGGAGCGCAGATATCTCGAAATCGATAGCTATAAGAGACGATCACGTGGACAACATGTCGCATCAGATGCGAGCTTTGGCATATTATTGTCAGGTCAATCTACTGTATCTCGATTATCCAGCGAAGGCCCGAGAAGAGAGGATAGTAACGAGAACCCTGTATCGCCCGCTTATGCCAATTCAGAATCCGAAACTTGCCTGTTGCCAGGTAGTAGGCGGACAGCAGAGCGAGACACCGATTTTCGTGCCTTGGGCGACGCCGCCTTATGTTTCAAGATGCCCCATCAAGAAGGAGAGCTTTCAAGTTATTTACCACGGTACAAAGACGTCGCCAGCGATTGTCAAGAGTTGGCCAATTGATACCATGCTTCTAAGGCACGCGTGGCCGGTTGTTTAGAAGACAGAAAGTGGCTTTGCGTAGGAAATAGAGACGGAACTGCTATTTCCGGTACTACTAGAGATTACTATTTCAATAAAGGAAGTGGAATATATTAAACTTATAGCTATCTCGAAGTGCTATCGACTTTACATAACGTTTAGTCCGACGTGCTCAGACTGAGAAGAGTGGAACAGGAACCCATGTGATGTCTGATGCTACCTGTTCCGGAAACCTCTTCCTTACTACTTAACGACCATCAGTTGCGCTGTACGTATCAGGCGTAGAGTCTTGCGATGCTAGCGTCTATGAACATATCTCTTAGAAGAAATCTAACTGTCTTCCTTAATGGTGATACAAGAGGTGAATGTGTATACGTGGTGGACATTGAGCTTTTCGAGGAATAAAACCTCTACCTAGGATCAGTACTGGCATCCTGCGAGCCGCTGCGATCGACAAGCACAGCAAGAGCCTGCAGCCCTGCAGTTGCTGCCTTCGGCAGGTCCTTTAAAAATGCCAGCTGTCTCATGTCTTTAATACCGGCGATTTCAAGCCACCGCCTAATCTGTTGCGTTTCGGGCCGTTGATTAGTCATTATTGCGAAAGAGGCAAGGAAGAGAACAAGTCGGAAGACAAAAAGGAACTTTCGGCAGGTGTATTCAATAGCATAAGTGAGCAGCGCGAACACAAGTAGGCTCCCAGCATATCTAAGGTCACTGAGATGCATAGTATAGTATATGTGTGATGAGCTATGAAGTCGAGTTTACTGGCGCTGTTGGTATCTTATAGACATAGTTGAGTTTAATATATAAATACAACTATTTATATAGAAAGTTTATTATATAATTACATTAAATTAAATAAAGAGTTAAATAATTAATTCTTCCTTAAAAAAAAATGTAAAATATAATATTTATTCTTATTACTAGTAATTAATTAAACTTATAAATACATATATAAAACTTAGGTCTTGGAGACGTCCTCATAATCCACTAGAAGATCAAGATTAATAAACACAACTACATCACTTATGCCCGCTAGTTCAGCCTCGCACTGTATTCTGATCCGTTAGGAATTCGCAAAGAAGGTAGCGTCAATACAGAAATCTCCGAGGTATGCCCCGACACGGGGTCGGGCTGTAATTCTTGTATGATACTAGTAGCATTCTTCCCTCCACTATTTGGCAAGCAAACAAATATCAGGTCTTCCTTCCTCTTGGAGTTTTTTTCTGTTTTAATGCTTGTGCATGGGCCCTTGTCACTGGACGTCGTCCACGTGTCCGCTTCAAGTCTTGCTGAGGAAGTTTCATTTCTCCAGTCCTGCACAGAACGCCACGGATCTCTTGCAGACAAGCTTTGATCTCTTGCGCTGTTATTGCTGGATAAACCAACGTATCGAGGCCCGGCTCTCGCTCAAATGCAGACAACTGCTCTGCTCGTAAAGCTTCGGTCTCAGACCAATACTTAGCTCGGTCTTGAGTAAGCATATTTTTAAAATCTTCCACAGTTCTCTCAAGTGACTGAATTGCCCCTTTCAAAGTTTGTGCCGTAGTGCTCCAACTAGCTGTCACATCCATCAACTTGCATTCGCTTAGTACTGGAGGTAGATCTAGTGGTAGGACTTGTGATAGAGCTTTGATTTCAAGACTGAGAGTATCGCCCAAGCGCTGGATCTCCTGCCCTATAACTCTGGTCTCTTCTGTCGTAATGCCAGAGCTTGTTGCCGCCGGTTCTGAGGATGTCTTGTTTTCGTTTAGTATCGTACTGATACTTGACAACTCTTTCTGTATTGAGGCTCTGAGTGTCCTGTGAAACGAAGATAACAAGGTTTCGGCATCTTCTCTCGATAGTCCAACAGGCTTACTTGACGTACGGGTGCGGTCGTGGTCTTCCAGTGCTCGTCGTATGCAGTCATAAATAACATTCTGCCATAATTGCAGTGGTTGAATAGCGGTTGGTGGGATGCCGGTCGGTGGCCTCCATCCTGGCGGCGGCGGCGGATGACTGTAAGCCGGATTGGGCGGCATATAATTATTACCGACAGGTGGCATTGTATTACGGCTCATAGGGTCTTAGCAGGGCAGGAATTAAAAGACAGCTTTACGTAGGAAGGGAGTTAGTTTGACAGCAACAATGAGAACCAACCGAAGCTATAAGAGGCGTTCACAGCGGTCAGAGGCATCTCCACTCTGCATCAATAGTGCCAAACTTTTGACAGGACAGTACTAATTTGCCTTGCCCAACAATACAAGCAAATATAGAACTGTATATTCAATGTGGGACTTCTCAACGCCAGGCGCCCGCTCTCTGAGCATTGTATGGATACGCAGCGCCTAGATCAAGGACCAGTAATTGACGCATGAACTCGGTGATGAGTATGTGAACTCGGTGATGAGTATGTGAACTCGGTATGACACAGATTTGGCAAGTGGAACATCGTGGCCAAAGACTTCCCCGTTACTGTATGTGAACTCGGTGATGAGTATGTGAACTCGGGCATTCTCCACCCTTCTACGCCCTACCCTGTCCTTTTGTAAGTCTTTTTACCATACAGATTCGAACCCCACTTTGGCGCCCTTTTTCTTAGCCCTTTCATGTGGCTTGAACAAGCGAAATAAAGTCACGCCGGGAGTCTTGACCCTGGCCAAGCTTACTGGAGCTGGAGCACGTTAAGATTGAGTCGATATATCCGACACCGACGTGTTGCCCTGATAGCAGGTGCTCGCAAAATCCCAAGGCTGTTTTTGAAGACGTAAGAAAGTACCTACTCTATGAGGCTAAGAAGTCTACCTGCATTTATGATTCATATATCTTCGAAATGACATTAACTACATCTGGACGAAAAGCTGAAGACGCTAGAGAAATTTCTGAATGCAAAAGCGCTATACTTGCTGTTCATACCCTCTAAGAGAGTAAAGTCTTCACTTCCAAATACATGGTCGAATGCAGAGTGGAAATGGCGACCACGGATCTAGCTGCTGTGCCTCCTTGAGACTGATAACTGGTGGATCGATACTTGAGCAGGCCCCACAGAAATACATCACTAGTGCCTTATGGCAAGCAATAAACCCATAGGCTAGCATCTCTGCACTGAGCTAATTTAGGCAAGATTATGGATCTTGCTGTGAACTCGCATTATCTAAGATACCTCGGGATACAGGGCCGGCGAAGCAGTGGTCGACGACAGGCGTTGGCGCGCATGATAGTAAGATCCTGGCATTATCGCCAAAGATCAAGGCAAGCTCAGTATAAAGCCATGCCGCGAGATTGTCGTCTGAAGTGGACAGTTAGTTTGTGAACCCATAAAGATCATACCTTTGCGACTCTAGATTTTATCCTTTGGAACTTCTTACTTTAGAGTCTCATTTTGCCATTAACCTCCATACCACGATGGATGGTAAGTTTTTATTCTAGGGTATTATAAAATACTGATTTGATAAAGCAGACTTTCAAGCATATCAACAACTTAATGAAGATACTGACAACGGCGATGTATGCATGATATGCTTTAATCATGCCCTTGAGCAGGCCCTGCAAGAAAACGAGATGCAGGCACCTGGGACTGCTATTCGACATTCATATTATTCTTCTTCATAATCAATCAGCTTCGGTCATGGCGGAGTTCACTATTGGTTTTATGGTAGATACGTCAGGAAAACGAGATGGTTTTATTTCTCAGGTAGCTTTAGCTTCTTGATTTTACTTTTTCCTTTTAGGGCAGGTGTAAGATATATACTTATCTTGGGTATAATAATAAAGCTAAAACTCAATTTCATATTTTTTACCAAGTGCAAGTATCGAATTAAGCTAGAATAGAGTCACTATCTCATATATACATTTTCTTCAAGTTCATCGGCCTTTTGTCATTCCACGCCTTCGTCTCTACCTCGGAAACACAGCTTCTCTATATCAGGTCCAGGGGGTAGACGCTTACAGCTGACAATACTCTTCCCTGAGTGAACGAAGTGTATGTGTCAGGCTCTAAGATTAGTTGGTAACTGGCACCAGAATAGATGCCGTTCTAATTGCAGATCTCCCATGTCCTTCAGCAAGTATTCTCCTAGAATTAGTGGTCTCGGGGCCTATTTCTGTACCCATAGAACAGAAGCTGTTCGTAAGAATGCTGCAATATAAGGGACTCACAGTCGTATAGCACTATCTCAGCTGCGTCGATCGTGTAGCTGTTGAAGTCACTATTGTTACCGGTGCGCTTCCACAGAACTTATTTTAGGACATCTTTTTCTGAAATTCCCTAACATATTAGACTCAGCGAGTTAATCCTGGTCACATACATTGAATACTCAGTATTGTTAATTATACATCCTCTTTCTTCTCCGAATCATCCTTGATTATATCGCATCCGGCGACGGAAATTTATCATCTCCGCCAGATAATAGCTCGCATATATTCTCCAACTTCTGCTGTCATCATCATACCACTGAGCTTTCTCCAAGAGATCACTGGCAAAGATAACGTGGCTACACATAATCTCACTATGGTTAACGCTGAAAGCCTAGATGTGCCACAAAAGCTCCCAACGATACCACCTAACAGTTCTGATAGGATTTGGCGAATCACGAAGGAAACGCTTATTGGTTGCATGGATGGGCAGTTCGACCAATACTTCGATCATATGCTCATTATTGATTGTCGCTTCAAGTACGAATATGATGGAGGCCACATCGACGGCGCTATCAGTCTGGCACCAAGTTCTGGGAGCCTCGTAGATACAAATCTGCTAGATAAGTTGATTCATGCGAAGTCGCATCAGATGCGCACAGTTATCTGTTTATACTGTGAGTATTCGGAGTATCGTGCACCTATAGTAGCAGCGTGTATACGATCTAAGGACAGGCTATATAATATTGAACGGTACCCAAGTCTTACATACCATCATATCTATATCCTAGACGGAGGTTATAGTAGCTTTTTCCAATTCCATCAAAACCGCTGTATTCCACAAGAATATGTTCGGATGACCGACATTGCGTATCGGAAACTTTATAGAGACGAAATAGGCCTTCTAAGACAAGGTACGAAATCACCGAAGAAACGGCACTCAGGCTTGTTCGGGACTTTAAACTCTCATCAAAAAAGAGAGAGAGAAATAATCAAATCATCACCTCTACCTCTTGAGGATGTTCGCCTTGAGAATCAAAGGGGAGAAGGATGCGATGCCGGAAAACCTCGCAACGAAACCACTGTCGAGTAAAGATGCACTGTGGTTATTGAATAGCTTCGCTTGTACCTAAATCTTGTTGTTGCATGTGGCGCTGTAAGCCGACGTGAAATATTTCAACAATACCAAATCATACACCAACGCTCCGGGAATCATACACCAGCAGACCTCTTGTGCCAGAGAACTGAGCGTTACAAGGTATCAAAAGCCTAGACACCAGCCAGATGCACCTCAAGATAACCAAGGAAATTGAGATAGAAAATGTAGAGGTGAGTTAATGATGAGTTAGTAAAATGTAGTTGCACTGTACCCGATACACTTCGGTTTGCTCTGTCCTCGTGGCACATAACTCTCACTACAGTTTGTAATGCGGGGCGCTTTGTGAAATGACTGTAAGGCCAAAGGTTGCCAGCTCCATACTATTGCGGATGTAAACAACGGGTTGCGATACCGCCCGAGTAGAGGTTATTGTACGCTTGCCCTTTTCGGTAACTCTTCCTAACGCTTATACGTGGGGAGATATAGCATGTACAAGTCCGATAAAAAAAGTTTACTATGTAAAGAATAACGAAACATGGTATGTAAACCGCCTATCAATCGGTTTTTTCTGAAGACAAACTTGGATATATTTGTTAGCAACAATATTCATCAACCTAATGTGTACTGTTTACGTCGTTTATTAGTAGCACGGTACAGAACATGTACCTATTTGACCTTCCGCCCGAACTTTACTTCCTGATACTTTCTTTTCTTACGCCAAAGGAACAAGCCTTACTTGCTTGCGTAAGCAGACTCGCTCATCATATAACTGAGGATGCTCTCTATCGTGGGGATGGAAGGAATGAGAGCCCAGTTGCATTACTTTGGGCTGCAAGGAAGGGAAAGATGAGGGCTGCGGAAATGGCCATCAAGGCTTCGCAGACGAAGTGTTCTTCTCATTGGCAGGATTGCGAATGCCGATTCCGAATGTTACTGAACAAATCACTTTATCAGTCATGTGCTGGAGGTCATGCCTGCATCGTCCAACTTTTGCTCGACAAGAGTGCCGATCCTGATGCCCCGATTGGGCGTTTCGGAACAGCCCTGCAAGCAGCTTCTTTGTATGGCCGTGAGAGAGTGGTTCAGCTGCTGCTCGAAAGGAACGCTAGGGTGAATTTGCACGACAGGAGATTTGCAGCAGCTATCCAGCTAGCATCAGCCAGTGGCCATGAAACGATCACCCAGCTACTCGTGGATAGGGATGCCGATGTTGATGCTCAGGGTGGGGGTTTTGCAACAGCTCTGCAAGCGTCCGCAGCAAATGGCTACGGGAGAATTGTACGACTTCTACTTCACAAGGGCGCAGATATAAATGCCCATGGGAGAGGCTACGGGACTGCCCTGCAAGCAGCGGCAGCACAAGGCCATGAGCATATTGTGCGAATTCTGCTTGAAAGGCATCCTGACCTTGATGTACAAGACGATAAGTTCGCAACCGCCCTCCAGCTTGCATCAACAAAAGGCCATGCGAGGATCGTCGCGCTCTTGCTACACCATGGCGCAGACGTCAATGCGCAAAACCGAAGGTTCCCAACCGCCTTGCAGCTTGCGTCACTTTACGGCCAAGGCGGGATCATTACTCTGCTCATCAACAAGAAGGCTGACATTAATGCCCATGGCGGAGGATATGCTACTGCTCTACAGCTGGCGTCCCTATATGGCCACGAATCAATTGTAAAGTATCTCATTAACAAAGGCGCAGATGTTAATGCCAGAGGCGGTGGACACCCGACATCACTACAAGCCGCATCGGCAAATGGTCATGAAGGGATTGTGCAACTTCTGGTCCAAGGTGGTGCCGATATTAATGCACACTGCGTATGGCACACAACAGCCTTGCATGTGGCATCTACGAGGGGTTATAAGACTATTGTCCAGTGTCTCCTCGACAACAACGCTGACGTTAATGCGCAGAGCGAGTGGTTTGCGACAGCACTCCAAGCAGCATCAGCGAATGGACATGTGGAAATTGCGCAACTTCTCATCAGCAAAGGAGCTGATCTCAATTCACAGGGCGGGGGAATCCCTAGTGCCCTTCAGATAGCATCACTGCACGGCCATGACAAGGTTGTTAAGCTTCTCCTCGATAACGATGCCAATGTCGATGCACAAGAAGGTTGTTTGGATTCTCCTGCGGAGAAACGGAGGCGTTCCGCCCTGAGGCAGAGATCGCAAAACATCCTTGCAGCGGGCCTTGCTGTATGGCCATAAAGAAATTGTCCAGCTTCTCGTCCACAAAAGTATCGATGGTATGATACAAAGACGGGTGCGCTCCAAAGCATCGCGGATGCCATGACCTCACAGTCCTTGAAGCTCGAGAAACACAATATACAAAATATACAATTAGGAGTCATTTCTAACGTTAGCTACGAACTCTAGGGGAAGAAACAGTTCAATATCCTTTTTGCAACAGTCGGGATACAAGGGTGCGAGCTGAGGGTAGGAAGGTATCACCAGCATAAATAAATTACTAATGCTTGTAAGGCTCATTATTGTCGGAACGTTGTATTCACAGGTCACCAGTTCAGTTCTTAAGAGTGCCAACGAATCTCTCCGTGGAAGCGACGTCGTTCCTGGAACTGATGCCTACCCTATATCAGTTTGCAAACGCAGGCACTACAATCTTGCCAAAATTCTCCTGTAAAAGTTTTTCCTTCGCACCTGCTGTTAGCGCTCTTTCAGGGCAGAAAGCCTTTACGGGCCGAAATGGCCACAAACGCAATTGTGGGACTGGCTGAGACTTCTAGATCAAACCGTTGGGTAGAAACGTCTCAGAGCTTACATCGAGACCGAGGAACAAGGCAACTGCGTTGTCCACAGAACAGCGTTCCAGCCGGCTTGGTGTTTTCCATGCGAGGGGTCTCCCCAATGATGTACGGTCCTAGGTTGCAGCTACTGGTGATCTTAGGGAATCATGGACTTCCTACCTCAGGTTATGGAAAGCTGCTTGATCTACTTGTGCAAGAGGATTCTAGATCCCACTGACGGGATGAAGGGAAGCTTTGCTAAGATCAGCTGTATTGATGTCCAATGGGATGTGACAAAATCGATGTCCGACTCATTTGACGCAAGTGGTTATTACGCCAAATATTGAACTGTAATCTGGCTCATATTTTCAACTTTCTACAGATCGATATATATTGTATCAAAGTTCATAAATATTGCTGAGTCAATTAGGACGAAGTGGCTGTAAGCAGTCGAGGTTATCGGTGTAAAAACCGGAATGTGTCGGAACTTTTACACGCTCACTGTACAATGGTGCCAAGTCCCTCCCTTCCGTCGATCATACTACCCTATACCATGATCAGAGCCCTGTGAGTCATATACGTCTGAGCGCCTGGAACTTTCTCACTATCCTCCTAACCGCAAGGATATGACGTTCTGTCTTATTCACAAGGGTGTCGATTTGAAGATTCACGTATGGTTCATACAACAGACTTATTATTGATATAGACGTCCAGGTCTTTAGCTGCAAAAGAAACGATGGCCCTGCCATGTTCGATATGAAGTGCCATACCCTCGCTTCCTGCGTCGAGGGTCACCTGTCGATTTGATGCTCCCATTGTATGAGATGTGTATCTTCTAACTTTAGTATCTTCTAATCTTTGGACTGGCTTATAAACTCAACATTATAGTTGAAGATCTGTGGCTTTTGTGGTGTTGAGCTAACCTTTCTTGGAGGAGAGATTCGAGGTAGTATTTTATATTGCATTAAGGCCGGTCAATGAGTCATAAATTAAGCTCTCTTCATGGCACATATATGCTGTAGCAATTGTTCAGGCACTGTAATACAATGTCTGAACTGTGAGACAGATATGTCATTTGCAGCTCATAAAAGAATCGATGCTAATAATATTGTTATGCTTCGTGAATGGTACATCATATGTGTGCCTCTGACGTAGCTCTTTGTAGTAGTATGGAGAACTAGTGCCTTTCTAATTCTAATCGACTTAATAAAAAGTTGTCTACTAAAAATAGCTCTTTGTTTGTAAACACAGCAATCTTGAGGACGGGGTTCGTCGATGTGTGGAGGCTGACGTGAAGCTTCCTTCTCCCTTTCCTCAAGTGAACAGCGAAAAGATTCGTCATTCGGCGTCTATCTGAATCAAGTCCGTGCATATGTATCACAAAACATTCCTTCGCAGTTTCCAACCGCGTTATGCAGATACGGATTGTGCATTCTTGGAGCCGATATCGATGTTTTGACTCGTTCTCCGGTACAGGCCAGGAAGAGCTGAGATCATATCTAGTATCATAAAGAACGGGCTCTTCAATCCGATACTATGGGTAGCCTCAAGCTTGTATTACAGCTATAAATTAGAGGGTAGGTCCATTATGGATCTCAGCGATTTACATGTCCACGACGAGGTCCGCGAAGCTCCGTCGAGAGCGACGAACGACCAAGCTGCCTTTGTGCTACAGGAATGGAAGGCTTTGTGTCGAGTTCTTACGGTTCGATCGACACCATTCACATAGAGATTAGTATCCACTAATATCTCATAGAAATCGCCCAAAAATATCCGGAAAGAGTTTTGCCTCTGCCTTCAAATCCTGGGCTTGACTTTGCTTGAAAGATATGATGGCACTTTAGCGGAAGGTCTTCTACGTCTAGGAGAGACTGAGCTAATGTCTATTTTTTGTGAAGATAGTGAGGCTGAGTACGAGACGCTGGCGTTGTTGGATCATGACGATATCAATCTGGGTTTCCATTGCATTGCACTAATGCGGATCTTACTTGAGGAGGTAAGAGGAGAAGCTCGTGTGCAGCGTGAATACTATGACTCTACATATTCAGCTACGCAAAACCAGGTTATATATGGTGCTGCTGTTGGTGTAAATGGACCCTGTTCAATCCAGAAAGCTGATGCGACAGCCCTCAATGACGCCCTTTCGCAGTCGAAGGTATGCGCCGGGCGGCCTTTGACAATAAGTGCTATCAAAGAACTGTTGAGAATATGTTGTTCAGTGTTGGAGACAGACTGGGTCATAGTGTAGAGGGCGCCAAAAGAAGGGAGAAGGTCGTAGATAGTACTTTACATATATCAAGAGACAGTTTATTGCCGTGGACGTTGCAACATTTTCAACCAACTTGTTCTCGAAATACAAAAAAAAACCAAAAATACTATATTAGAAACAAACGAAAGAATAAAGAGACCGCGGAGATTACCTGGTACACTTTGAATAGCGCCGGAAACGCCTCCCAGGACCCCATCTATGCCAATCACGACCGTGAGATTCAACAGGAGGAGAAGCATGATCACACATGATATCAAGGCCACCATAATCGTTACGAATCGAGATGTATCCTTGTTCATCTTTGTTGACACTTCCTTCTCTTCTCCCTCTCTTGACGGTTCCTTCTCTTCTCCCTCTATCGAAACTTGCTTCAGTTGTCGCTCTCTCGACACTTGCTTCAGTTGTCCCTCCCTTGATATCTTATTATCTTCTTCTGTAGTAACACTGTGATACATACTTTCCCACGATAGTGAAGAGACTAGCCACGCGAGTAGGGCTAGCAAGAAGAGGATTATTGCTATTGTGGTGCCCAACCTAAGTATATTGAGCTTTACGATATCAAGAGTCCATGAATACTCCTTGATCTTGATAAAATGCTCCAATGGACCCGAGAACCAGTTGTCTATACCTTTCCAGATCGGCGTGCATTCGTTCGCGGAGTCACCCCAGCACACCTCGTCCATGCCCAGAGACACTTCGGTTGGTACATTTTTCAAAGCCTTTGAGACTGCCGTAGCCTTGGAAGATACCTCTTCGACTATTCGGCTTGCTCCTCCTTCGATCTTGGAGGCAACACCAGGCTTAACATCATCCAGGTCAAAGCGAGAGACTAGTTTGGGGAACTTGAAACGAACTGTCTCGATGCCGCGTGTCTTTATCTCCTCATTACAAATTGCAACAATCATGGAGCTGATGCTAATGCACGCCGCTATAATGGCTATAGCGCTTGACATTCGAGATTGGCGCCAATGATACTTCATTACTCCAGCTTTATTGAAGAAAATAATAGTAACTGAGGACTATGGAAGAAAACTCTTAAGAGAGCGACTGGCTTTATGTCAAATCTGCCCGGACATCATGGCATAAATGCTAATTTAGTGCTTAAACTATGTATACTGTCTAAATTTGGCACATCCGGAGTTTGGCAACGAACGGCAGGATAGGTACCTCAATTCATATCGCAATGTAAGCATTATATGTGATACAAACAGCAGCGACAACTCGGCAAATTGTTACGCTCGGCCAGATATATGCACGTAAACATTCATCAACAAACATCATGAATCGTTCGCTTAGAAATTCATTAACTATCAATGACCAATGCAGACATTGTGGCTATACTTGAGTTACCAACGAACGCCAGACGCTAGACAACACTGCCACAAGTAGCAGCATATTTCGTTGCTGGATGGTGCACTGACTGATGTTGTGTGGAATGACGGGAGTCTTTGTTATCCGACTCAAGTGATACACGGTCATGTATGTTGGTGGTGGGATAGGCTGAGGCTCCCACGATTCGCATGTTCTTATTCTTAAATTTGGATGCTTTGGGAGGACGCTTATAAGTACTGGAGTTAATATGAGCAACTATATAAAATGAAATCGAATATATCGTATATATGTGACTTGTTGTTCTCGTCGACTGAACCACCAAGGGAGGAGTAAAATAGATAATAGGTGGAAACTAGACTTCTTGGAGAGTTATGCAATGCGATGTCTGGCGGTTATGTTCAATGTCGATAGTGATGTAGCATCAACTCGGATATCCTTCGAAGGGAGAATTAGAGAATAGAACAAGCTTCTTGTCGTTTAATCCCCGGCCTTCTGATATATTTCGATGCTTTTGATGAGCCAGTACGCCTCCTGAAAGTGCGAAGGGTTAGATGCAACGTAGGTTTTGCAGTCACCCAGAGCCGAAGTCTCGGGATTGGAGTCCCAAATGCCAGGAGAGCCTGCCCAATCGCCGCAAAAGGTAGTGTCAAAAACTATACGGTGCTCTTTGAAATGATCATCAAAGTGGCAGCCATCACCACCGTTGAACCTAGCCGCGGCCGGACCCCAAGAACCAGGATCTGGATGGCCTATCCGAATGTCATTTGGAATTGAACCGCGGGGAAAGAACCAGATAGCAATATGTTCCGATGTCCATTCTGTCGCATAGACACCACCCTTTATACTATTGAACCCATCGCCGTAGCTCTGGCTGTTTGCCATAATTTGGCCACAACCTCCCGGTGCATTACAGTCATCACCGATCTGCAAAGTAGTCTGATTGCTACCTTCGGTATTGGCAATACAGCCAGGCCCAGTATGTAGGTACATGCCATTTTGTCTCTGCGTATTCACGCCCTCTATGATATCGATCTCACCCGAAGAAGGCCAGTCAGGCCCAAACATCCAATACGCAGGCCATACACCGGGGATGCTTCCAGGCATATGGGTAATATCAGCGACGAAAAGGCCATGTGTGAAGGACTGTTGTGAGTGTATGCGGACAGATTTGCGACCGCTGGCAGGGTTTTCAGTTTGGAAGTCGACACCTAGATAAATGCTATTCCTAGAATCGCTAGCAAGCCCTTGCGTTTTGGCGATAGTTGCGTCGACATACTCAACGAACCCGTGTGTGGGATCATCCTCGTTGAAGAAGTCAAAAGAATTGAAGAAGTTGGAGGAGTCAATCCTATTGCTAAGGGCATACTGCGCACTGGCATCGATACCCTGGATGATAGCGGTGAAAGCAATAATGGGAGAGATGATACGCATCCTGTTAATCTTCATCCAGATAGCAAAGAAGTGAACGATGAAGTGTGTTAATCCTCGAGCGCTTCCACAGGTTCAAATGGGCCCATATGGACAGATATACGATGCCAGTCTAATTTAGATATGCCCGCAGAACAAGATTTTAGAAACAAGAAGAATGAGAGTCCTCTGTAACTTTCTTATGATTTTGCGAAGTATTAAGAGTAATATGTATATTGCGAGTCATTCTCTGTAAATCTTTCGATATATAACCCACCAGTTTAGTTAAAAACACAGCGTGCCAAAGCGGGAGGATGACCATTGAGTGGATTGTGTTATGTATCTGAATAGTCTGGAGACCTTGGAAAGTTAGGCAAAAGGATTAAAAAGGCTTAAAATTCAGTTATGACACGACACGACAAGCTGCGCTCCTTTGAACATCACTTACGATCGTGGTATGTTTCTATTATAAGCTATTTTGAACCAGAAAAGCGGCAGATGGAAGGGTTGAGAGTATGTCTACCGTTATAAAAACTACAATCACTCCCAAAGGGCGAGCGGCTAAAGCTCTGAGGATCAGCATGGACTTGGTATTAGTCTGGTTATGTGTCTTTCTGGTTGACTTGTGTTTTTGGATTCCTTTTTCACGGCTTCCAAGCTTGCGCCAGAAGTTTACTGATAAAATAGCGGGGCCGAAAAGGAAAGGAAAGAATGCGGATATCGTGGATGATTACGATCTAACTGGATTCGAGCCACCCCATAAGACAAGGGCTATCATATCGATTGTGGTCATAGGAGAAAACATTCTCTTGCTCCTTTATGCCTTTCTGGATGACAAATCAATCCGTGGAGTGAGCGTTGGCTCTGGTAAATTGGCAGTAGCGAACTTATTTCCTCTCCTCCTATTTGCTGCTCACGAGATAATTCTCGTCAACGTATTACGGCACAGCAAGCAACAAGTCCTCTGGGCGCACAGCCTCTTCGCATGGATAGTTTGGTATGAAATCGAACTCCACGTCGCAACCTCACTGTTCCTGGTATCTGGATTGTGTAAGTGTGACTAAATTTCGCGAAAGTGTAATTGCTGAGCAAAATCGTCTAGCTTCGCGGAATAGCTTGATAGGATGTATTATGGGGTTCATGGTAAGCCGTGTGGACATAACCAATTGTATGTAAACCTACTAAATGCGTGTCGCAGACTTCTTTGGCCTTGGTTATCAGTCTGGTACAGTCATTTGAAATGACAACAAGGGTACCTCGGACCTTTCATGGCGGTATTGCAATCATCGGCGTACTAGGGGGTACCATACATCTCTTGCAGTCTATTTCGTGTTTATTACTTGTGTTAGCGACTATGTGTATTGGGGTCACCGGGATGCACGGCCTCTGGCGCCCATATAGTGCGGAAAATGCCATATTCACCGACGGCACTGATGATTCGCTTGACAAGAAAGAAGCTGTGGAATTGAAGGTTCGGGTACCTGATAGTAAACATGACTTTTACATCGAAACCTCGGGGACCTTTTACAGAGTAGCTTATATCACAGCGCGATGTGGTGGGGGATGTGAAGCTACAGTGCTCCTCCCACGTTCCACCAGTAAAAACAGACAAATTCAATACCACGGACCTTTCCGCGCAGCTTTATCTCCCTATATATCTCTCAACGAGCACCTCGACATCATCACAACAGGTAGCGGCATTATTGAGGGGTTTTCTTGCTTTAGATGGCGGCAACGAGTTGCAGAATCTGAGAACAAAAGTCCGGTCTCTACCAGACTAGTTTGGCTTACCACGAAGTCCTGTCCACCATATCTTTTCTATTGTATGCATGATATGTCTTGGGAGAAAGAAGATGCTACTATCTTGGTTATCGTTCTTGGCAACGACGAGATTGGCTCAAAACACATAAACTGTCGACCAGATTCAAATCTCGATACATCAATCGTTCCTGTCAAACAAGATAACATCGAAAAAAGTCGTAATGAAAAGAATGCACGCAAAACGAATGATATAAACAATAGTACATCGTTGCCTCCATTTCAAGCTAAGATAACTATAGAATACGAGACCGACACAGATATAAAACATGCTATTAAAAAATATGTCAACGAGCCTTCGAGGCGGAGATATGGTTAGTTTTTTATTCACATTGCTACTTCCATAGTTTCACATAGTACCATGCTGATAGCTGTTTTGTTATGCTAACTTTCCCTAGTCGTCGGTGAAAGTCTCAGGGGCCTGCTTCAGGATTAAATCCCTCGATTCAGACTTGAGAAGGAACTAGGTATATGGCCATCGCCTCTGGCATTACTTACTTGAGTTAGAACGAAGAGTGGTGTCTTTGGCAAATATAGCAGTGCTACTGGGTAGTCAATTCTGTCAGTCTTTAATTAATCTACAATAGTCTAATGGGTCAGATTGCCGCCAGTTTCGGAAGAGAAGGTCTCTTATATAAAGGGCTCTGACAGTCAAGGTCAGTATTGCGGGGGTGTCATTGCCCACCATAATTAGTGACGTCTCTCATATCATGGTCCTATTCAATACAAGTGGCCGCGTCCACATTTCCAAGCTATAATACCGACTGCTCGGCAACCTGTTGCCAACGTATGCATAATACCTTCAGTGGTTGTCAACAGACGTGTAAATATATGGTTCCCATTCATCCTCACCTCCCCCATGAGCTCGATCGATACTCATGCCATTTGATCACGATCCTAGCATGTTACTTATCGACAGCTCCACCCAGAACTACACGATCTAGGGAAGGAAGATCCTAAATAATAAAATTATTTCGGTAGCTCTAGTTTAAGCTTAGATAGCTCTTTATATTTAAGACTTCCTCCATATATTAGATGACTCTTGATTCCAGAAGGTATTTAGAGCCTCTAGATTCTCCTGATGCTTTATATTAGTTTGCTCTTCCTGCTTTACTGATGACGGCTCTTTTAGAAGTCTTTCAGTTTGAACTATGGCCTGAAGGTGGAGTGCGTTGCCCATTACAAGGTCCCTAGCTTCCAACGTACGAGCTTTATGAAATGAGCTGCTTGGCAAATAGAGCTTATATAAATCCCGTGAACCTGAAAACTTTCTTAGTTTTCTTTGAGGCATGGCTATCTGTAGTTGCGGCCGGTCTGAGATAGGACAAGGAAGTACTTTATTATTATATAAGTTATACCTAATACTTTATAATATATATAATAGCTACAGGACTAATTATCTATATTTATAATATATATTTTATATAGCTTCTCTTATAAATTCTAAATAAAAAATATAAATACTATACTTATCTGTTTTTAAATATTATTAATATATACAATAAGAGACAATTATAGCGGGTTGGGTCTAACTAGGTTAAACTAAGCCGTGCTTGGGTGTATTATTAGAAGATTTCGTCCTGTCTCTTAATAGTAGATTTAATATA
>JAAOAT010000387.1:0-88662 GCA_013186855.1 Fusarium ramigenum
AATATATTATTTTTACTAAGACGCCGAGATCTATCTAACCAAGTGGCAGAAGTCAATGGCATCATCAATTAATCTTGCCGATGTGTTGGTTCCACGGTTTCAGGACTCTTTCAGCAAGCAAGGATGAGGTCGTTCTACTCCGCATTTGGCCAATCCCTACTGCCATTTTACCGCCGCGGGAGCCAGGGGCAAGAACGCCACGGCATGCAGCGCATTTCCTATTCTAGCTCTCTCGACAAGAAAGGCTCAAACATACAAAAAACACAATAACGCTTTGAATGTAGGTTGTGCTGGCCCATCTGATTGACTGCTAAACAGGACTACCTAGAATATGTACTATCGGAATCCGAATTGCTGCTTCATGAGCACACGCCGACCACGGTGTGCCGCCAACCTGCATCATGGGAAACAAACCTGAAGTGTGAGCTGAAATTAGCAAGCTAGGATATTGTGACCAACATGCAGAACACTCGTCGCACTAGACAAGGGAGTCGAGAGATGCCTCAGCTGGCTTTCTCACGATAAAGACTTGTGGTCCCGCTCTGTCCCCTCTCCTCCCCCCCAAATGATTCTCAAATACCTCATCTACTACCTAGTACCCAGTCATTGCGTACCTTACCTTAGCTATCGACACGTCCCCATACAGAAAACGAAGGCAATAAGCCTTACTTGCCAACCATGGCTACCATACAGGAGGCAGAGCAAATTGTGCGACGGTTGACTAGGAAGTACGGGTTTCTGAACGAACAAATGATGAACGATATCGAACAATTTAATGCCGAATATCGTCGGGAGATTGATGAGAACTGGCTGGCGATGGAAAGCGCCGTATCGCACTCCGTCAAGATGTAAGTGCCTACTAATCTGGACCAAGTTTCTGATTGCACTTACTGAACCATCCGCTAGATTGGCAAAGCAGATCTATGGCAGTGGTGCTCGGTTTGTCTTTGAACTTCTTCAGAATGCGGAGGATAACATCTTCAACAAGGCTCGGGAAGCAGAAGCGCTGCCTTTCGTCTCTTTCAAGATATATCCAGAGAAGATCATCGTCGAGTGCAACGAAGATGGCTTTACAGAGCCAGACTTACAAGCTATTTGCGCAGTTGGACAAAGCACCAAGTCAGGTTCCCACGGATATATCGGCGCCAAAGGCATTGGTTTCAAGTCCGTATTTATCGCAGCATCGAGAGTTCATATTCAGTCTGGGAATTTCTCATTCGAGTTTCGGCATAACAAGACGGACCCAGGTATAGGCATGGTTAGACCTATCTGGGTAATTCCAGTTGAGGCCATCCCCAGCCCTCTGACCCGCACGACCCTATACATCCATGACCAAGGAGACCCAGACGAACTTCAACATCTGAAGAGGATTATCTCTATGCAATTTGATGATCTACAGGAAACTTGTTTGCTCTTCCTGCGCAAGCTTGAGCAAATCAGCCTGGAATTCTATGATGAGAATGGCGAACTGGAACGATCAAAGTACTTCCGCAAGCATAAAATCGACGAGTATCGCGTGTCTCTGGAGACTACATCTGGTGCTCGTGGAGATGAGACTACTCGAAGTCAAATTTATCACATCACAAGACAAATGGCGACCAACTTGGCCCGGAGCGACAATCGCGAGCTTCCCGACACCGAAGAGGCTAAGAATGATTCCTCCAAGGCTGAAGTCGTCCTGGCTTTCCCAATTACCGACAACTCTGAACCACTCGTCAGTCAGAAGAACCAAGACCTGTTTGCATTTTTACCTCTCAGAAGATCTGATTACAAGGTTGGCTTCATCAATCATCACACCAAAACAATGACTGACTCCGATCTAGTTTTTAATCCACTCCGATTTTGATACGAATGCCAATCGACAGGATATCGTCACCACATCACGCAGGAATCTCGACCTTCGCGGTTGGATTGCGTCTGCGTTCTTTCAGGCAGTTCTGCAGTTCTGCGAGCATGCTACACTCTGCTACAGCTGGCCTATGTTCCTCCCGTCCTCCTCAGATACCAGTTCTGATGCATTCTGGTCAGGCCTTAAGCAGGAGATACGAAGCTTAATGGAGAAAACACCAGTTCTGAAATCCCGAAACCGAGTCGATTTGCGCCTGATAGGCGACGTTCTCATTCTCCCCCTTAATGCCCAGGATGCGGGAGGACATCCTTTGTTTGACGACCCGACTAAAGATCTTTATCTTTCGCCTGGCTACTCACAAGAGGCCAGGAACATTCTCAAAGGCTACGGGCTAGGGACTTTGAACATCCTAGTTTTCCTCAACTTACTGGAAACTGATATCCGCAGTCCCAACTCCAGGTTCCACGGAGAAAATACGACCGATGAGTGGCTCTCATCTGTGGCACGCGCGTTGTCCAACCATTACGAGGGCTCTCCGTCTATACAACAGAGATTGAAGTCGTTGCCTTTGCTCCCTCTGAGATCCGGAGCATGGACATCGACTACATCTGGGCCAGTGTATTTCCCAAAGACGGGGGATCTCAACATCCCTGAATCTTTAGACCTCAAAGTTATCACAGTTCATGCATCCAGTAATCCGGATAGGAGCACCTTATTCCAACAACTAGGAGTCTGTCAGGCCACATTTGAAGACGTGAGATCATCGATCCTCAGATCGTTCACCTCAAAGAAATCCTTAACGCTCAGAATCATAAATGAGCATTTGAGCTTTCTTTATCTGACACACCAGACCGGGAAGCACGGGCCGGATGAATACACTGGGGTAGGGGTCGTCACTGGTGATTTGGTGGGAAAGAAGCCGCCTGAGACGGATATATATCTCCCTGGAAAATCGCATGCGTACAGTCCTGCAAGCCTTTTAGACAACGAAGCGGCCTCGCCAGGTTTATCCGTGGATTTCTTACATGCGGCACACATGGAAAACACCCCAGACAAGCCGAGCTTATTACACCCAAGCTGGGAGACGTGGCTATGCGATTCTATCGGTGTGCGTGATCGGTTGAGACTCATTTCACGAGACAAAAGCGGCTTATCGGATGTCTTTCTGTATGTCTTTGAGCACCAGCCAGAGAAATTCTTGGGGTTATTTGAGCATCTCTGGTTACACGAAAAAACAGGTTTGGTGACAAGTCGGGCTCTCCGACGGAAGATTGAGGATCTGCCTGCTCAGAAACTCTGCGGCGTTGAGCATCCAATCAAGCTAAAGGAAGCCTGGCTCCCCCTCAAAGATTTAAGACATCTTGTCGACCGTTACATGGAATACCCTAAGCAATTTCCGTTTCTCAAGCTCGAGGAATTAGACGCAGCCGAACAGATTGGATCAAAATGGCATTTCCTGAGTGACCACTTCTCAGTCAGTAAAGACGATAGCATGGATTTCCTACTCCAAATACTCCATTACATTCAGAAATCGTGCCCCGAACGGCCTTCCGAAAGCCAAACTCGAAAGGTGTTTGACTTGTACATCGCCATATACGCCAGACTTGCGGTTACTAGTGATAGGCCAGACGCGAGGCTCAAGATTACGTGAGTATCATTTTTGTTCGCAAATTTATACTTACAACTGATCTATTATTAGGCAATTCTTTGACAAAGCAGGAGTCCTCGACCCTAATCAGAATGATCCTATGTGGACATCATCTCCGCTCTGTTTATGGACCGCACCGCCAGATATGATCATGTTTCACTCTCTTAAGGCTTCCTACATGGAAAGGTTGGATAATGAGAAGTTTAGGAACATCGAGAACCTATTCAAGGGAACACTTGAGATTCCGGATGCGTCGTTGGATAACCTGGTGACCGAGCTGACCGAGCTCCGGGAGGAAGGTTGCGAGGACATACCTCGCATACGGGCAATCTATGATTACTTGCACAAGGCAAAAATACCTTTGCCCCGTTTGAAGTACGTGAACAGCTAGATTCAGGAGGAAGGATCGTTTCCGACATGAGGCTAACATGAGAACAGAGCTGCATTTGAGGTATCCCCCCTCATCTATTGTGAAACGCGACATGGCGAGTCTGGCTGGTATAAGACCTCAGATTGTCTGTGGTCTAGCGAAACAGTTATCCGTGGCAAAGCCATCCTGGACGAATGTTGGGAGGCTTATGAGAGCTTCTTTGTTGGCAAACTAGGTGTGAAGCTGCTCACCTTGCAGATGGTCTATGATGAACTGCGACAATCATCAGGGACCAATATGGAAGAGGCCAAAGTAGCTGTTCTGTCACTCAATGGTCTCCTACAAACAGAAACAACACGACTGGATCCGGAGCCGATTAGACAAGCCAAAGTCTTTCCGGTCAGATACCCGACTGGCACTGTCGTTTTGAGCTCTGTGAGCGTTGACTTTGCCATTGGAGATCGGGAAAAGTTGAAGATGATGTTTCGTGACAAGATTGCTCTTTTGGACTTTGAGATGGATGAAGTCCGTCGCCTCAGACCATTGATCGAATGGCTGGGACTCCAAGAGCGATACTTGTCTAACTCTGTTGAAGAAAGTACTTTCATCTCCAGTGATTCGGAGCGTCCTATTTCTACACCCAGCCGAGACCTCAAACGCAAGGCTTACCATATTGCTCGGTATGTACTGAAAGGGGCTGCATATCCTTCTATTATTTATTGGTTAGGAGATACTAATAATGGCTTATCCTGTAGTGTCGCTTCTACTTTCAATAGCCCTCGATTTGAGGACGACCCGCTCGGTCTCTATGAGCAGCTTCGCACTATGCGAGTCGTGGAGGTCGAAAGAATATCGTCTGTGTTGAAAATCTTCCAAAACAAACAGTCCTTCGAGATTCCAGTAGCAACCGCCAATGAGCATATCGAAGATTCGACAGGAAACCTCACGATTTATGTCCCAAAAGAGCGCAGAGCGCAGGAGCTCTGCTTCGGTTCAGTCCTTCCTAGGAAATTCGCGGCATGGCTAATGAACCCGTCGAAGAGCCTCACCGATGGACCAGTAGAGACGGACATAGTTAAGGTCTTGACTGCAGTCTTTGCAAGTGAAAGATTCGTCCTTGATGATGTCCTCGAAGACCAGGGAATATTAATGGTGTCGTTCGACAACCAGGATGAAGAAGACAACAGTGACGAGGTAGAAGAGCACCAGGCGGAAGATCAAGAGACAGAAGGCCAAGAACGACGACTATCAGATAGCCGCCTCGAAACCGATGATACCTCTACAGAGCAACTAACGCCCGATCGTTCCTCTATAAATGCTGGCACGCCGCCATATGCTGGATCCTCTGGAATTTCGCCAGATGGAAGCCCTCCTGGAACAGTCGTCGAGACCATCTCCCAGCGAAGTCAGATGTCATATCAGCCTTATTCAGGAAGGGTACATCGCTCTTCCCAATCAGATTTGTTTCCTAGCTCACCACAGCCATTACACCACCCAACCGACCAAGCTCCTTCAAGCCCGCTTTTGGCTATGACCTCACTGCCTGAACAGCAATCTTTCGAAGACGCGAGATATCGCTCAATCCTAGACAGGGTTGTTGAAAAAGCCCGGAATGCGGCATTCCCGTCCAGAGGGTCATTTGACATGACCGATATGCGGAATGCTCTACCTGGAGGTGATACGGACGCTTACCAGAGTTTTGATGGGCTGGACGTCATGGGTCAATTTCGGTCAACTAATCAGCTAGAGCGCGACAAGAAGGTTGGGGCTGCAGGCGAGCTATATGTGAGCAACCTTACTTGTACATGGTAGGCTGTTGAGGCTAACTGACGTCTTCGAATAGGTATTCGAGCTTCTCTCATGTCTTAACTTGCCAAATTGGAACCGTACGAATTGGCAAAGTACCATCAGATCATACGTGACCATTCACCCAGACTACACGAACCTACAGGCTTGGAGAGGGAGGGAAACCGCCGATCTGGTCTACGTCGATGCTGAAGGACACTTGACAAACACGCTGATCGGATGTGGCTATCTTGGCCACGATGAGTGGCATGGGGCGCGGCCTAAATATTACATAGAAGTCAAGACAACGACTGGGCCATGTAGTACCGCGTTCTACATGAGTGGCAAGCAATACCAGCTGGTAAGCGTTGGGAGGATAATTGTTCTGATAATCGGCTGACTTTATGCAGATGCAGCAAATTCACCATACCGAAGACCGCTCAGAGATCTATATGGTCTTCCGCGTGTTCCAGCTTGATAGCGACGGGATTGGTCTGTGTGTTTATACCGACCCAGAGAAACTCAGGCAAGATGGGCGTCTGCTCTTCAAAGGGCAGGCGTGGTCTATTACCCCAGGACCCAACATGGGGTAGGTAAAACTCGATTCAGTTTGCCAAAATAAGATATAAATCTGTACCAAATAACATTGCCATATTCCTGCGCCTTCCCATTATTCCTAATTATACGTCTTCATAGACCTTGTGGCTCTTGACTCGTGGAAAGTAGGATCTACGCCTGACCTTCATGTTGATCCGTCGAGACCTTTGAAGGAGGCATACACTTGTAAAGCACCTTCAATACTTTGCACCAAGCCAAAGAATATCGTCAACACAAGAACGAGGACGGCTACCCAGAATGTGTACCTGTTGACGAGACCGGTATTAGCGGATGAACTGTCAGTGTACGTGGGAAAGATCCGCTACCATTGGACGCCGTTCCGCCTATCATGCCACCATTGCGACAAAGACTTTGGCTGTGCCTCGTCAAATACCTGCTTCAACACGACAAGACGGTCATTCCAGAATCTAAACTTTTCAGTTTGCCGATGGTCAGTCTTTAGTTGTCCACACTGGATGGCTCGTTTATCAAGCTCCGCGCCGGACAATTTGGAGAACCACTTCCTTGTTTCCACGTCTGAGGATGGGAAGAGGAGTGCTAATGTCTGCAACGTCTCATCTGCGAGACCTTTGGGCAGCAGGGAGTCAGCGCTACCACAATAAGTCAGCGGACTCACACAGGAATTGGTCTCGAAGAATTTTGAACCTTTGTTGTTGGACGTATAGGAACGACGCATGGTGGAAGATGTGCACACGGCGATCGTCATCTGTCAGTCGGAGATGGTCTACCAAATTATCAGTCCAAACGATATCCAGCCCTGCGATACGGCACAAGTTGCGCGCAGTGAATATCTTCTCCATCTTGACATTCTCCTTGGCAAGCTGGGGAGCTCCGGGATCAAAGTAGGCTGACACAAAGCTCTCCAGGGACCCGTAACTCCAACGGAGATGGCTCCGACCAGAGAAGCCGTACGTGAAGCTGCAGAAGCTCATCATCAAAAGCAGACTGGCGGCCAGATCTATCGAGTTGTCGAGCATCTCGTCTTCGTTGTCGTGAGGCGCTGTGAGTTTCTCTCGCAGCTCCTCCTTGATGTCATGGCGCAACATGCCGCGCTTGAGTTTGCGAATGCAGTCGACCACATCACGGTGCGATCGCAGAGCCACGTATCGCCCTCCGTTGTGCAGAGCCCTCGCGCATTCTTTGTTGTAGTATGTCCAGAAGGATTGCAGGTCAAAGTCCGAGCTGTTGAGGCGTTGATCCTGGTGCTGGGAGGTCCAGTATTCGCTGGCTATCGTTGTTTTGGTGAGTTGCTGCAGTGGGAGATCCAGCAGGCTCAAGTCGAGCTCCGTTTTGTCTGCCATGATCGCAGTTTCAGTCGTCTTCTGGTACATTTGGTTTACACGAACTACTATGCTTTTGCGACGCTGATGGAGGATAAGGCGGATGAGGCAGCCAGTCTTGTTTAGGTGCATGAGACTGCATCTGTCATTGGCGGATGCTCCGCCTCATCAGCACGACGATCCTCTGCACACAGCCCCCAATCCCCTTCATCAATCTCGAGAGGCACCTTTTTCATGACTTGAAAATCCATGTTTCTCATTAATTGAGAAATATATCATAAAATAAGTTGAGCCATGCCACTGGAAATCGTGACATCCCCTCTACGATCCTGGGAGAGCGGCATCGCCATACTTAGTGGCAAGTCAGCAACTAAACCTCTCGCATGGCCTGAACCAGAGCTATCTATCGGCCGCTGCATAGGCAAGGTCGGCAAGGAGCTATGCTGGGTTGCCAAAGGTCCAGCGAGAGACGCATTCGCGGCGCTGGCTCCAAAGATTAAAGCCTATCTCGAGAGGTCCGTCGAACCAGTATCGAGCTGGGTTACATGGTCTATCTATATGTTTGGTAAGTCGGAGAACAGTGCCAGTCCAGCCATCCTGTTTTGCTGCGAAGTCGTTGCGCATCGGAAACAGGTGAGAAATGCAATTAAAGACAGCGGCATTCTTAATGAGTTCCCTGGTGTTAAGACGGCACATATGGCTCGACCGCCGGACTTCAATCAGCTCGTTCAGTTGGCAGACGAGTCTTCTGATCATCGACCTGTCCTTGCGTCGTTTGAGAGTAACCCGTGCGGGATGCCGTTGTTCGTTGAAGCAAGCATAGGCGAAGGGACTTGTTACAAACAAGCTACCGTCGGTGGCATCATCCAGCTGTCGGACAAATTCTACTACACCACAGCAGGTCATGTGCTCAGCCCCGACACGGTCCCGAGCTACACAGAGGACCAAGTCAGTGACGACGAATTTGAGATTGACGACGACGATGACGAGGTGAACGAGGTGGAATCGTCAGCCTGTGAGAAAACCTGGTTGGCCAACGACGTCGTCATGAGCCCGCCATACCCAAACTCGGCTGAGAGCAAGATGCTCCAGCTACCATTCTCGCCGAACATACAAAATATGCAAGCAACACAGGAGGGGCCGAAATGCATGAGCCGTCGGGTTCTCGAGAAAGGACCTTCAGTGAACACTTTCCTGCCTCCAAAAAGTCTGGGACATGTCTATCTGTCCTCCCTCGACGAGCCACCGTCTGGTCTTGACTACGCCCTGATCGAGGTGACCAGGCCCGTTCACCGCATCGCGAACAAAATCGTCGTTTCCTCCTTTTCTGCAAATGGCGAAGCCAAGATCCAGCACGTCGTCACAGACGGCCCCAAAGACGTCAAGATCCTGAGCTCCACGTCTAGAGGAACGCTCACAGGAGTCATGTCAGGCACTCCCCTGTATGCCCGACTCCCCAACAGCAGTCTTTACCAGGTGGGATACAACGTCCTCTTGGACTCGCGGTTAGAGGCTGGGGACTGTGGCTCCTGGATCATTGACGCCGAGTCTGGGGACTTGTATGGACACATTGTGGCTGGGTCACCGGATTCAGGTGCTGCAATTGTGATACCGTTTTCTCGTGTATTCGATGACATAGAAGCGCGAGTGAAGCATTCCCCTCATCTCCCTCTCACTGGAGCCGCATCGCTGTACAACTTGGATGGAAAATTAGACAATGCTACGCATCTGCGACACACAAAGTCCGTCACGGCATCCTCTTCTGGACCATCATCGAGGCACGGCCAAGAATGGATACAGGACTTGGGAAGTCGATTTGAGAGCCAGTGGCGGATCAAACTATTGGATGAACTGAAGCTATCACGGACTGGCCGTCGCCAAGCTACTATTGAACAAGCAGTTTCATCTACCGAGGATGAATCAACTCCACCCTATAGTCTGCCTACTGAGGGAGAGTCATCTCCGCAGTACACTGCAGCTGGCAATGGAAAAGCATTACTGCTACCATCCCAAAACCGGCGACTAGTGCGGACACCATTGTTCCCCCAGCCTCCAAATGTAAACGACCAGAGGTCCAAAAGGTTCCGTAACCTTCTGATGACCCTCTCCCTGACCCCAACGAAGTACGAGAACCCAGGGTTACTTGACGAGGCTCTGAACATCATCCCGTTGGAGAGACTGTACAGCGAAGCTGAGGAAGAGAGCATGATATTCCAGGCCCAGGCAGAATCATATGGCGATGGACGGCGGCCTGAGTGGGGTTACAGCGACTGCATCATCCGTGCAATGCTGCAGTGGTTCAAACACTCGTTTTTCAGTTGGGTGAACAACCCAATATGTCCGACATGTTCCTCGCCAACGCTTGCTGAAGGGATGACTGCGCCGAGCCCGGAAGAGTCAGCCTGTGGAGCTGCGCGTGTCGAGCTCTACAGATGTTCAAGGAGAGACTGCTTAGCATACGTGCGATTCCCCAGATATTTAGATGTATGGAAACTACTCCAGACCAGAAGGGGGCGGGTCGGTGAGTGGGTGAGCTGCTTCACCATGCTCTGCCGGGCCATGGGCGCCAGGGCGCGGTGGGTATGGAACAGCGAAGACCACCTTTGGACAGAGGTGTACTCGGAGCACAGGAAGAGATGGGTTCACGTTGATCCATGCGAGGGCGTTTTCGACAGCCCAAAACTATACAGCGAAGGTAAGTCATCGCACTCGAGACTCTCGCAAGCATTACCCGCCCCAAGACACAGCACTGACGTTTCGAACTTAGGCTGGGGAAAGAAAATGGCGTATATTATAGCCTTCTCTACCGACGGAGCTACGGATGTCACACGACGATATGTTCGCAAGCTGGAGCATGCAGCAGAGCGAGATCGTTGTCCAGAAACGGTCCTGCTGTACGTCATGAATGAAATAAAAAGCCTCCGCCGCGAAAATATGAGTCAGGAGGAAAAGATTCGACTTGAGGAGGAGGACAGATGCGAGCAGCGGGAACTCAATGACTATGTTGTTTCAAGCATCACCGCCGACTTCATGGCCAAGGGATGGGCTAATACTGAGGGTTCGTCACAATTGCTCAAGTCAACGGGGGAGGAGTTGAAGCATAGTACGAAGCAGGGGAGTGGAGGAGTTGAAGAGGGACCTTTGGTTATCCCTTAGGTGACAAATACTCAAGTATGATCTTATACCCAATTGCTTTGTCTATATATGCTGAGTCTTGGATAGATAGGTAGATACCGAGAACGATTTATTATAACCAAGTTTCTATACACTTAATCCCTGGTGCCTAACACGAGTTACATAAATGTTTCGTCTTATAGTAAATTTATCTACTGAGCTATTTGTGATATAGAAAAGAGGTAACAAGCTTTCTTAACGCGCAGTAAGTCAAGGAGCACGCAAGGAATCAAGCTCTAGCCTACAGGGCACAAGCTGAAGACCTCGGTGAAGAACTAGCTTTGAACTATTAGTAAGTAGTAAGGTAGTCTCAGCAGAAGAGAGTCTTGATAAGTTATAGGGCTTATTTGTTATCGTGATCAAGTGCGGAGGTGTTGATTCTCACTGCATAGCAACCTTTGTGCATTCTTCGGTCTTAGTTCAAGTTGTGCTACAGCCTGAATGTAGCCAAAGAAATGGTACCTAACGTTAGTATGAAAACAGTTTAACGCCAACTGATCAATCGTCCCTTAAACCAGCCGCTATATCCGTAAATCGAGATCAAAACTAATTATCAGGGCGTAACAGGCTTACCCATGACGACGAGATACCAAGACATCGGGATAAACGGCACAGAAGCATACGTGTTGGCAGTAACAAAGTCCACAATAAAAAACATCGCAAACAAGAACAAGTTGAGAAAACACAAAAAAAGAAAAAGAAACGCAGCTATTTCCTTGTTATTTCTCCGATTCAGTGGAGCTCTCTCTCGTTCCTGAACCTGTCCCTGAGGGGGCAAGAAAACACCAGACCTAAGTTTAGGATGACAAAATAAACTGAGCAAAGAGTACCCTAAGTTTAGGCTAGATTTACCTAATATTTTTATCGCTTTAGGTCACGGTCCTGAGTTTTCTTTCCTCCCCTAGCCTGTCCCCTTTCGCGTGCGTCTTGAAACCCCGGATTTCTACGTCACCTACGTCATATCGTGTTACAAGTTGGACAAGGGTGTAGCTCTCAGCCGGGAATAAACAAAAAGCAGCTCCCGTCTCACCATCAGCTTCTTACCTCTATATCATTTCTTGTATACTTTGGTTTGTTTAAGAGAACGACTTTGAGATGGTGGGAAAACGTCAGTGGAATAATGAAGGCCCTCGCCATCGAGATCGTCACGTCGGCGATGAATCAAACCACGATGATCACCCTCGCGATCTTGAAACAGGTCGATACTCATACTACGACCCCAACCAGAAATCCCGTCCCAAGCCCCGAATAATGCAATTCCAAGACGCAGCGCGCACAGCTCTCGAGGACGCACGTCGCGGTGAGATCAAGCGCGCACTGCTCCACGGCATCGATCGTCAAGGCCTAGAAAAGTACAGAAAGTCAGAAGAGGAGCTCAAGGCGATGAAGAATAAAAAACTCCGTGCTTTTTACGAGCAGCAGAACGAGCGGCTTAATGATTGGCTCGAGGTAGACGCTGTGGTGATGGCGATTGCGGATGATGTGCTTGAGAGCATGAATCCTGATCCGGATCATGATGGGGACCAGGAGAGATGTGGAGGGATTCAGCGTGTGGAGGGTAGGATTGGAGAGTTGTTGCCTGAGGAGGAGAAGGAGAAGAGGAGAAAAGCTGCGAGGAAGGCGAATTTGGCTATCAATATTAATGTGATGGCTAATATTCTGCTCTTAGCGGGAAAGGCTTTTGCTGTGTTTACAACAGGATCGCTATCGCTCGTTGCGTCGCTTGTAGATTCAGCGCTGGATCTACTGTGTACGCTCATCGTGTGGTCGACAAGTAGACTTGTTCTATGGCGGTTGCAAGCGATGCAGCGACGATTTCCAGTTGGAAAAAGACGTTTGGAACCACTGGGTATTCTGGTGTTTTCGATCATCATGGTCATTTCGTTTCTGCAGATTCTGCAAGAGTCGTTCTCGAGATTGCTGAAACACTCTGAGGCGGAGATTCTGAGCTGGGCTGCTATTGCATCGTTACTCGCGACGATTATCCTCAAGGGAGCTATTGGGCTGGGATGTCGACCTATCAAGTCAAGTCAGGTGCAAGCTCTTGTGCAAGACTGCAAAACAGATGTCATCTTCAACACGCTCTCACTTCTCTTTCCACTGATCGGTTATCGCGCAAACATATGGTGGCTCGATCCCGTCGGCGCTGGCCTTTTGTCTCTGTTCATCATCTACGACTGGGGCCACACATGTTTCGAGAACGTAGTCCGTCTCTCAGGCGAAGCAGCAGACGACCACACGCTCAAGAAACTAATCTACCTGGCTTATCGCTTCGCGCCGGTGGTAGCAGGTTTCAAGAACGTGACGGCGTATCATGCGGGAGATGGCGTCTGGGTTGAGTTTGACGTGTTGTTGGATGAGAAGACGCCGTTGAATCGATCGCATGATATCGCGGAGACGTTGCAGTATTGTGCGGAGGGGTTGGGGGTTGTGGATAGGGCGTTTGTGACGACGGATTATGCGGCGAGTGGACCGTTGGGACATGCGTTGGATTCAGAGTGGAATCACTAAGAGGTGAGAGGAAGAGGATGGGGGAGAGGGGGAATTTGTATGATATAAGTGTATATATGGTGTTGGAGCTTGGCTTATGGCATAGATTGCGAATGGGCTTGGTTTTGGACTTGGCGGGTGAGACTGGTTGAGATGTCCCCACATGTATGATGGGATAGGATGAGGAGCATAGGCATAAGCGATTTGAAATGATAAATTGATTAGTACATAGAAGCAATAGACATATTCGCATTCAACCCTTCGTAAGTCTGTATAAAATAGTGAGAATGTTCAGTTATTACAATGTCAATTGATGCCAAGTCTGCCATGGCGCCCACTCGTGTGAGCATTCTTCTGTCTTGAACTTCGTGAGCCCCTCAATGGCTTTATTTTCGGCGTCTACATGAATCATCATGAGTATCGTATTTAAGTCTGGGGTTGTCATGATGAGCTAGTGGACCCTGACTTATACCAGGGACCTTGATGTCCTCATGATGCAATGTCCATCAGGGTAGTTCTCAACACCACGACCGCTCCTGCCACTGAAGCTACCTATACACGATATGGCTCTAGAATCGCCTACAAGGGTTCTCAATACCTAGCCATGAAATACTCCATGAGGGCTCACGATCAAGGGCTGAACCTGTCACCATAAACCAGCATTATCCCCAGACCCCTGACTACATTAGATTTACACTTCATCACCATCACAATGTCTTCAATCCAAGTAGAAGAAGAAATCTACGACGTCCTCGTCATAGGCGCCGGCCCCTGCGGTCTCGCCATCTCAGCCCGTCTGCACGAACACACCCCCGCCGCCCTCTTCACCGACGAAGAACACCGTCGCTTCCACTGGATCTCCAAGTACGGCAACAAAATGCCCCTCAAGCACGTCCGCAGCGGTAAAATCTCACCCCCCAAGCAAGCCGCAAAACCGCAGTACAAAATGTTGGTTCTTGATGCAGATAGCGATACGTGGATGGGCCGTTGGAATAGGTTGTTCAAGATGTATGATATCTCGCATTTGAGAAGTCCCATGCTTTGGCATGTTGATCCGCTTGATCGGGATGCGCTGCTGGCGCATGCGTATGCTAATGATAGAGCGGATGAACTTGTTGAGATTAGGAATTGTGTGGGTAAGGAGGTTAGTAAACATGGGAAGAAGAAGAGTGGACAACGAGCTTGTGGTCGAAGGTAACCTTCCTCCCTTTTACTCCCTCTTTAACCATCTTACTAACGTGAGTAGACAAGAAGCTCGTGTTGACATCAACGTCAGAGAGCGCAATGACTACTACAACCCCTCAACATCTCTCTTCTGCGACCACTGCGAAAAAGTAGCAGCCCGGTACAACCTCAGCTCAAACATGATCCGCAAAGAATCCCTCCAGCATCTAGACTACGATGAAGTAAAGGGCATTTCCATCGACGGCGAGAAACTCTTCACCGTGACAACCAACAAAACTCGTCGATACGCTCGCACAGTAGTCCTAGCAGTCGGACCAGCAAACGTTGCCAAAATCCCCCAGATCCCTTCTATGCCAGACTCAAACCTCCCTCAGACATGTCACAGCATGCACATCACCGAGTTCCCAGACCCCATCGTCAAGACTAGAATCGCTGCTAAGAAAACAACAAACATCCTCATCGTTGGAGGCGGTTTGACGTCTGCGCAGTTGACGGATCTTGCTATTCGAAAGGGCGTCACCAAGGTGTGGCATGTCATGCGTGGACCACTGCGTATCAAGCATTTTGACGTCGGGCTTGAGTGGATGGGGAAGTTTAAGAATGCGAAGCAAGCGCAGTTTTACTACGCTGATTCAGACGATGAGAGGATTGAGATGATCAAGGAGGCGAGAGGTGGAGGAAGCATCACGCCTGTCTTCCACAAACGACTCAAGAAACATCTCCTCACGAAGAAACTCGAACTCTTCACCGAAACCAGTCTGACCGACGCGCAATTCGACGCTGAGAAGGGAACATGGAGTGTTCAGACCAACCCACCTACCGAGATGCCAGCCATGGACTACATGTACTTCGCAACAGGCATCCAAACAGACTTCTCATCCCTCCCCTACCTCCAAACAATTCTATCAAAGTACCCCATCGAAGGACGCGGTGGATTTCCCTGCATAAACAACGATCTAATGTGGAACGATGATGTCCCGCTCTTCATGATGGGAAGACTGGCTGCACTGCGTCTTGGCCCTGCGGCGCCGAATCTAGGCGGTGCGCAGGTCGGTGCGGAGAGGATCGCGTGGGCTATTGAGGATAGGGTTGCGAGGGCTGGGGAAGATGAGGGGGAGGATTATAGGAAGGGGTATTTATCTGGGCATGGGAATAGGTATAGTTCGTTAGCTTGTGAGTAGATCAAGTTATGGGATTGAATCCCTGATGCTGTAAATATTATTGGTTCAGGTGCGCTGAAAGGAGTACCCCTGCATTATCCCCGCAGTTAGCTACCGTAATGAACTACGCCTCAATCCTTCAACACCAACACTCATCTTATCCTCTGCATATTTATCATCGCATCCCCTTCACCCTCCTCCAATCCCCGAGATCATCATAAATGGCTCGCACAGGAATACAAAAAGTAAGAACAGGCTGTAAAACATGCAAGTACGTAAACTCCCCCACCAAACTCATCCCATAACTTACCTCTCCTTAGAGCCCGCAAAGTGAAATGCGATGAAACCTGGCCACGCTGCAAACGCTGTCTAACAACCGGCCGCACATGCACAGGCTACATCGCTCCACCCCCAGGCTCATTCTCATGGACTTCCCTTCTACGTATCAAACCTCAGACTTTACCTATAACCAACACCAAGGAAGTCCGCAGCTTATCATTCTTTCATCACGTGGTCGCTCCCGTGCTCTCCGGTCCATTCGATGGATCCTTCTGGACGTATTTCGTCGTGCAAATGGCGCAGTCTGAACCAGCAGCGCGTCACGCCGTGTTAGCCATAAGTTCGCTGTTTGAAAGCTTTGAACCCGCGAAGGAGAGTGCTGCTGATGAGTTTGCGATCATGCATTATAACAAAGCTATAAGTATCCTCACGCGCGATACGAAACCGTGTGTTGATACGGTCTTGTTGGTGTGTATGATGTTCATATGCATTGAGTTCCTACGCGGGAATCGTGAAGCAGCAATTACACACGCAAGTCACGGCGTACACCTCCTCAACTCCGAAGGCCATAAATCCCGTCTCGCAAACACATTTGCGCAAATGAGCGTATTCCCACTCTTCTTCATAGAAGTAGGCACCGACTTCCCCCTCCTCCAAGGCGACGAGGCCGCAGACCTAAAGAACCCCGTGTTCTACACCATAAGCGAAGCACAGCACGCCTTGGAGCATTTGAGTATAAGAATCATAAAGCTTGTGCGTGATGGGAATGCGTTTAGGCTGCATGTCGTTGATGAAGAGCCGCAGGCGTGGGTTCTTGATGAACAGGCGGAGGCGAAACAGGATCTTGAGGCGTGGGGACTTGCGTTTGAGAGATTTCGGGCTTTTGCGGATGCGAGGGAGGAGGATTTACCGACGTTGGCGCTTATTACGAGATATAGACTTATGAAGATATGGATTGCGAATTGTTTTGAGAGGGGGGAGATGGGGTATGATTCGATGAAGGAGGATTTTGTCACGATTGTGGACTGTGCTCGAAAAGCAGCTGAGTACCATGAGGTTCAGCGCACGACACCAGGGAAGTTCATGTTCAACGTTGGGTTTAATCCCATGCTTCATTTCACGGTATGGAAATGTCGGTACCTGTCTCTTCGGGTCGAAGCACTATCCCTTATGCGCCGGCTGTCGAGCCAGCAAGAAGCACTATGGGATGCAGCGCTGATGTACAACGTGTCACGAAGGATCATCGAGGTTGAGCACGGCATTGACCTAGCGGGGGATTATGATCTTTATGACCAGAGATTACCTCCTGATGAGAACAGAGTAAAGGGATTCTTCTTCAGAGAAAGTCCAGAGGCAGAGTCGGTAATGTGGGATAAGAATGCCGAGACGGTGTATTTCCTCATGGCGCATCCGGAGGGTGGTGTGATATATAGGAAGGACTACGTTAGAAACAAGAACTTGGTCTTGGATAGCGGGCAGACTTTTTGGATGTAAGCGAATCTCCGTTGAATTTGGTAGGGCTAGTATTATAGATCCCTGATTTTAGATAGAATATTGCATTGCTGCCAACAGTGGCCCTTTTCATTCTAACATCTCACATAGATCTCTAAGCGCGCTTGATCATTGCCTCACGATCGGGACCGGTACCGATGTACTTGATCTAGAAGATGTACGTTAGTAATTTGTCTTTTCCCATATCGGGGCACCATACCTTGACTCCGACATATTCCTCAATGAACTATTCAGTTCGTTAGTAATAGTTATTCTTAGAACAGTGGTGACTGTACCTCAACATATGCACGCGCTTCTTTGGGTAGCTCCTCGAAGGACTTGGCATTTGTCGTAGGTGTTTGCCATCCCGGGAAGTCCTTGTACACAACCTCGCATTGGTCCAAGATATCCAGATCAGCTGGGTATGACTCGATTTCCTGCAATAACATTAGTGTCTTGCCATAAGGAGGGAAGCGAAGAATGCTTACCTTGCCATCGATCTTGTAAGCTGTTGCGACGCGGATTGTCTCAAAGGTGTCGAGGACATCGAGCTAAGAGACGTTGGTTAGTATCACGTCATAACAAGCGGTAACAGTAAGGGCTTGCCTTTGTCAGGTTGAGAGCGGTGTAGTTGTTGATGTCATTTGAGTACTTCAAAACCACCAAATCGAGCCTGTGTGATGTTAGCGGGTCTCTGAATGAACGCAGTCTTACTTACCATCCGCATCGGCGTCTGCGACCAGTGGATGTTCCCTGGGCAGGTTAGACTAAGCGATCCAATAAAGCACTGATAGTGTCTCACCCATTCTCTTCCAATCTCTTGGAGCTTAGTTCCGACCCTACATTGAATCAGCCTCATACTCGCATTACTACACAAACGAGTACTCACTCTCCCAAGTCTTCAGTCTTGAAAGCTCCCGAACCCACTCTTGTCGTGTAAGCCTTGACGACGCCGATGATATCGGTGATCTTGGTGGGATCCAGGGTAAGTCCGCCGATGATACCGGCGAGCGAAGTGTTGGAAGATGTCACGTACTGCTTCGTCAGCTATGATCGGCATGGGAGTTTGTGTTGTGAAAACTCACAGGATATGAACCATAGTCAAGATCGAGCATGAGGGCCTGAATAAACAGAATCAGCACTGCATCACCATATTCAGACCAAAGTTCTTACATTCGCTCCCTCGATCAGAATTGGAGTGTTGCTCTTCTGCGCTGTCTTCATAACCGATACACCATCAACGGAATACTTGCGCAGCTTCTCTCGGTACTCCTCAAACTGGGCAAGCTCCTCTTCGACGTCGTACTTGAAGAGATCTCCGTAACGCTTTCGGTAGCCGTCGGCCAATCGTCGAAGTTTCTGCTCGAACAGCTTAGGGTTGAAGACATCAGCCAGTCTAATGCCACTTCGCTATAGGGGTTTAGCAAGCCTTCCACAATGTAGTTTTAGGTGTCGTCGTACCGCAGCTTTGCAGCTATAAGAGGGTCCAATACCTGAAAAGGTCAATATGAGGTCACCTATGAGTCATTTTCTCAAACAAACCGCGTCCAGTTGTTCCAATCTTTCCCTCTAGGTATTGTTAGCCATGTTCAGCTACATGTGCCACAAGACCCATAACTAACCTCCGAGCTCCTGTTCTTCAAGTCCATCAGCGGCGATGTGAAGCTGTAGATCGATGTGCACTCGGTCAGACACGCGAATTCTATCGTGAACAGCCTCAAGTCCCTTCTCCGATAGAGCTTCTAACTCCTTGAAGAATTGCGGCACGTTGAAGACGACTCCGGAACCGATGAAGTTCATGCTATTATATGTCAATCGACTCGATCGCGCTGCGTTTCAGGAAATGGGTTGGTGGTACCATTTGGGGTTGATGAGTCCGGAAGGAAGCAAGTGAAAGCTAGCAGTCGATCAGTCGTCTAAGATCTCATAGCTCGAGCGTCTGGGTGTTACCTGTACGAAACTCCATTGGCACTGCTGGAGTTAATTATCCATTGATTCAAGACGGTTTATCGCCCAAAGACATGTCCAACTCACACAATAGAGTGTCCTGCATTATGACCTCCCTAATCCTCATCAATAAATGTTCGTCTCGGTCGATCGTGCTATGACTCACAGCAGCGCGAGCGCAGAGTTTAGCCTCCGGGGCAAGGATGTCGGTCAGCTTTCCTTTCTATACCATCAAAAATGTCAGTTTATGTTCTCCCAATCGCCTCCTACTTGTCTTGGAAAGACGTACACCCTCATCTCCTGTTGAACACGAAGTATTAGCGCATCATGGAACGTCAATGCCATTGCCTGCGGACATTTGGACCAGCAGAGTCCGCATAACAACTCAAAGCTGTAACATCGCTTACATACCCCATTGGGAGCCAAGAATGATCGTGATGCCCATGTTCAAGATCGGAACGACAGTTCTCGGTGGTTGCGTTGTTATCGCTGTTGGAGAAAATCATGGAGATGGTATGCAGGAAGAAGAATGACCCCACCAAAACCTGCCCCGCCGGATAATGGATACGCCGAAGTTCCGACCTCGGAATTGTCATGGTGCATTTTAGGGTGATGTTTCTTGAGATCCTCACTAGGCCTGTCATTGAGAGGTTCTTCAAAACAGTCCCTATAGATTCAATATAGCCATTACTTTATATTGATACTCTGTACTCCGTAGCATTATTACCAATCTCAGATCCTCTTTTAGCCATTTCGACCTCTCAAATTAGGTCTAGCCTTCAACTGATACAACTCTGCAAAACAGCCCCTGGGAGCTAGCCAAATACAGCCTAGCGGGCATCTTGTTAAGGCTGAGCAACGGATCCTCGTTTCCGATCGAATTACGCGATTGGCCAGCTCGCATTTGAACTGCGCACTCTTTGGCGAGCATGCCATCCAACTCGCATTTCAACATGTCGGACTTGAGAGGCATTGCAAACGACCTCAATTATAGAAACAAAAAATATACTTATAAGACCCCCAAATCCCATCTCATCATGGAGCTGTATCAATCTCAGTATCGACATTCACTATGCATTCTAATCTTGGAGCTCTCATTCTCTATCTCCTTTCGGGATCTGCTTTAGCATCCGCTATCCCTGCACAGACACAATTCCACGATGTTACCCTTGTAGCTCGTGAACCGACAGAGACAGCTGCGCCAGAGGGTTGGTTCACCACTACGAAAAACATTGCTACTATTGGCGGTACAACGAATAAATACGTTACCATTCCCGCCAAAACAATCTCAATCGTCGTCCCAACATGTGTCCAAACTCTTGAACCCGATGAGAATGGATATCTTCCCCCAGGAACATGCAACGCCCACTGGAACTACTACCCTAGTTTTGCAGCTGCTGTGGTATTCGCTTTACTCTTCGCGGCATTGACTGGTGTGCACATCTGGCAAGCTGCTCGGTATAAGAAGGTCCGTATGTTTTACTTTTGTTATGTTATTGGTCTGAATATAAGCTGACTGGTGCAGACATGGTGTTGGGTTATTATCATGGCGGGGATCTGGGAGACAATGGCGTTCACCTTCCGAGCGATAAGCACGAAACATCAACAGAGCACAGGAGTACTTTTGACGTTTAATATTTTTATCCTGCTCGCGCCAATTTGTACGTCAAACTTATTCCCTTAACATCGCATTACTAACAATTCCAGGGGTTAATGCGTATGCATACATGACTCTCGGTCGAATGGTCTACTACTTCATACCCTCGCAGTCCCTACTCCGCATGCCGGCCGCTACTCTCGCTGCTATCTTTGTCGGACTCGACATTCTCTCATTTATCGTTCAGCTCATTGGCGGCAGTATGTCTGGACCTGGTTCACCACCTGACGAGCAGATGAAAGCCGTACATATCTACATGGGCGGCATTGGTCTGCAAGAATTCTTCATAGTCATCTTTGTCATCCTCTGCTTCCTTTTCCAGAAGAAGATGCACACGATTGAGCGCCAACACCAAGGCATCAAAGCCTTTATGACCTCTGACTGCGGCATGCTTCTCTGCACGCTTTACTTTTCCCTCGCCATGATCTCTGTGCGCATTATCTACCGACTCATTGAGTTCTCTGGCGGGATGGGCCAAGATAATGCTCTGGTCACACACGAGGTGTACTTTTACATTCTCGAAGCAGCACCCATGTTCTTGGCGCTGTTGGCGTTCAATGTCATTCATCCGGGAAGGATCATGACAGGTCCCAATTCCGATATGCCTGGGCTGTTCTCTTTCATCAAGAACAAATTCCGGGGACGCAAGGGAAAGGAGTTGTTGGACGATCGCAGCGACAGTGATGTTGAGCTGAATACCCGGTATGAGCCGACTCGAGAGGCTGGGCACTATGATACTGAGCCCCCGCGTTATGGATAGGTTGACTTTGTGTTGGTTGTAAGATAGCAGAAGGAGTTCTAGGAGATCGGCTGAGTGATTTAGTCGGGAGGTTGGGGCAACCCGGGAGTTCAGGAAGATATGCAACATTTTGGTCCTATGTTAGTCTTTTTATGCAGTATAGAGCCTAGAGATACCTTATTCCATTGCTTTTTAAGAAGAATTGCCCGAGAGCTTATGGCCAAATAGCGACGTATAGTATATTATTTCATGATTATACCTTCCAAGAGTTGTTGGCGTAGTAGATAAAAAAAGTTTGAGTATTGGGACAGCTTCAGGGTAATACTCATAACACATAAATTCGGTCATCCTTATATATCTCTTCATTCCGACATCGCCTCTTTGAAGTTTAAATAATTGTAGTTCTCTGTACTTATATCAAGAATCGCAAAAGCAAATAATTACTTCAAATTTATTTATCGCTTTTTGTGCTGCGGATTGTCATGGCCGGGATCATGCTCTCGATCCCAAGGTCACGATACGAAAATCCGAGGATGTGGGCTTGTGGAGCTCCAAGCTTCAATTAACCACGGTGTTGATGCGACGTCAAACAATGCACTTGTACCTCTTCGGATGATACGCCACCAATTCATCCTGTGTCACAATTAATCTGTCGCCATCCTCTTTGTGCTCGGCTCAAAGCGGCTTGTGATTTCCATTCGTTTCTCAAGGTACGCGTTGTGATGTCATTCTTCTTGACGTCACCATATCGTAGAGGAGCTTGACTTAAGCTCCTCTCAAGCTCTCAAGCTCAACTTGCAATAAACAAACCATCAACACAACCAAATTAAAATCCCCTCACAATAAAATAACAAATCGCCAAAATGCGCTTCCTAACCACTCTCCGCCCAACAACCCGCCTCGCCCCGCGCATCCCCATCCGTCCCTTCCACGCCGCCCGCATTCTCCATCAAGACCAATCCAAAGACAGTAACGGGAGTTTCATCGACGGTCTCGCAGATGGCGAGGCCAAAGGACGCACAGGTGGTGGTGAACCCCTCGACGCAAGCTCAAAGAATGCACCACCTCAGCCTAAAGTGTCGAACCAAAGTATCCCAGGAAACCAGACTGATGAGTTGACGGAGGAGCAGAAGAAGGAGGTTGAGGAGCACAACCGGGACTTTGACAAGAAGCATGACCGCGGGAATGTTGCGCCTGGGGACAAGGTTGACAAGAAGTTCTGGGGAGATGGTAGACATGGAGAGAAGGATAACAAGGATGCGACGCCAAAGGAGGATAAGTGAGGGCGATACGAAGGCCTTCGGGTAGCCAGTGGATACGAAGGGTATGAGGGCTCGTGAATGATAAGTATACGTTATCAATGGGATCAATGGAATCAATTTTCCGCGTCTGAATGCTGTTGTGGCGTTGTGTTTGCCATTCATGCAAGAAGTCCCCAATGCATTATTTGTTTTGCTGATTCTTGGAACCACCAGTATAAATTCGAGACCTAAGACTGTGGTTAATTCTGCCATTAGCAGCAGCGTGACCGTATAGTGTTTGTGACCAAGCTCCTCAACTAGAAGAATCGTCTCTACTGGCTACGTGTGGAGGCAGGATGATATGGTTGGCCACATTAAGACCAAAGATGGCTGGCATTGTGCCGAGCACAGGAAGGATTCGAACGCAAAAGTTGGGCATGACAGCGTTTTACTCTATCCAAAGCGACTTCTGAAGCCCGAAGTCATTGCATGCCTACTGGATACTCGCTCAAAAACTGGGATCCTGCCCAAGCTTCCATCCTCCTTCTCAGTAGCGTCTTTGCCGATATCAGTCTTGGGAAGTGGATCTAAGACTGGACCATCTCCCGCTAGCCATTCATGGCAGACAATCTGCGTTTTCAGCCAATCGTATAACACGGCTTGCTTTCATTCCTCATAAGTAGGGTCGCGAGCCCATACCACCATGAAGGTGTTCACGAAAGGCTTTGCTCTATTGTTCCATCTCGGGCGGCCATGGTAAAAGAAACCAGCCCCATCACCTTTCTTTCGTTGAGACACCAACCTGACAAGTTGAGCTAATGTGTTGGTAAGTATCTGGCATGGTGTATGTCGCAAGTCACCAGTGGTTGAAGAACCATCCTTAGGATAATCCAGGTGTTGTATCCGCAATAGCTTCCACTGCTTTTAGTGAAGCACAATCGAGCTACTTATATCCAGGATCTTATTTCGGTAGTAGCAAATGAAGTCAACGTTTGGTCGTGCTAGGGATCTGGTGGGGCCAAAGGCTGTCTTTCTTCTCCATCGCAAGATGGCTCTTGACATTGACGAGCTCTTTGTCAGCATTCACTCGAGCTATATAACTAATAGGGTCCATTGGATGTTGAAGCTGTTCATCTGACCCGGGACCGTATGCGGTATGTATGATAGCGAACCCTCCTCTTCCAGATCTGCAGGCATTTGACCCAATGAGGTACTGCAGGCTGTGGGAACCGCTGGGATGACATGAAGAATATCCTGGAAAGCGTGCCATTTGGTACTCAGGGTCATGTGTCCAGATAGGATATTTCTCAAACCAGCGGCCGATTAGGTCATGGTGTAAGGAGACCAGGAAATTGTGAAGTGGAAAGAAAAAGCGTGTGAATATTGGAGTGGGGCGAAATCGGAACGGTCGGATCCTTCCGGCTTATCGTTGTAAGAGCCAAAGAGGCAGAAGGGTTTCCAATGTGTGGTATTGCCCGAGATGACACGACAGAAAGGCCCTTCGCCTCTTGGTTGATGCGTATGTACCAGGAAGAATCGGACTCAAGCTTCATGAGGCCATATTGAGGCCGCGCGCCGTGGGGAGGAAGGATAAAAGAGCATGACGCGCAAACAGAGTGAATTGTGTATAAGGCGACAGTTTTTTCCCCAAGGCAGCCATATAATACTTCACAAGCGTCTAATTTATTGTTTTTATTGTTTATACTCGGTAGTTCCAGTTGCCCCCCGCTGAAAACCTGACGATATAAAAGGCTGCCTTGATATATCCTCTGATACTCTAGCCTAATTGAGTAGTGGCAACAGAAGCGAGTGAAAGGCAACCGAAACGGAGTGGAAGGCAACTGGAACGAGCTGAAGGTAAAGCGGCATATTAAGAACGGCCGACCAGGAAGGAAACCGATCTTTCATATTCCCTTAAGGTACACCGTTCACCATGATTTAAGGAAGCCAGCAACTTTTAATAATACCCACGAGGCAAATCACTTCTCGAAGTACGCAGGGAATTAGGAAGGCGATACAGCGACCTCAATATGGTCTGAGTAAAGGACGCAACCCAGATCAGAGTCTTGAGGTTCATATCGGATAGCTGAAAGGTCTCCATACTTCACCACATCGCTCCATGATTGTATTAGCTGCTAAGAAGCTTATGCAAGGTTGAGGCGCAAGGTTGAGGCACCTCAATCTCAAGCTGGTTATTTGGGCGAAGTGTTTATTACTGAAAAAGTGCAAGAAAATCATTAATAAAGGCGCACATTGAGGCTCTACAGCCACGTTCACAAGGCGATCCGTAATGGAGGAGCGGGGTTTTAAAGAAGAGCAATGCGGCGCCGCTGGTTCGCCATGGTCAGAAAATGGTTCGCCTTGGAGCTGGGCTCAAAAATGCATGTTGCGCATAGCCGCGACAACGGCTTGTGTGGGAAGGAGCCAATAGAGTGGTTTGCCAACCTAAAGCTGGCACTGGCATATTACCCCTGGTTCCATAGTCCTCTTCGAAACCCGCTTCCTTTTCTCATATTTTCTGAAAGGCAATGGTGGACACGGAAGTGAACAAGACAGCAGCATTCATCAGCAGCGGCCTCAAAACAAGGTGAGTATATAAAAGCAGCCATTTTCCCTCATCATTTCAGGTCTATAGTTCATAGACAAATCCAAGCACCTCATCACAAGTATATTATCACAGAGTACCCCTTCATCATGTCAAACCCTCACTACATCAAAGTTCCCAGTGGAGAAGATCCCTCGCCTGACACTCAGCAGGAACCTGCTTCTTACTCAGAGCAGATAAAGAACTGGCTACAAGAGGGCCCCAAAGATACACCGTGGCACAATATTGATTTAGTCGCTGTATCTAACACTCAACAAAACTCCAACGTCAACATCGACTTCGCGCCTTCTGATACCCCTGCCACGCAAGGCAGTAACAAGTAGTTCAATGCTAGCAATGCGCACGGGTAGAAGTGTTGGTAGACTTCCTATCGCAGAGACTTGTACCAGCTAACATTATTAATAGCTAGCTAATCTTATTCTTGTCTACCTTTCACTCAAGATTGACTTAGAGGCATGGTCTGCGGCACTCGATATACGATCAAGCCTGGGCCCAATCCCCATAGCGGTAGCATACGCGAAGACGGGCGTGTATCACAGGGTTGGACTTTCTGTGCTATTCCCAGAAATAAACAAGGTCATCTGGGGCTCAAATGAAGGTAGCAAGAAGCATAGATATGAAGGGGAGCTAAGGTAGTGATGATGGCAGATGTACAAACAGTTCCTGAGTACCCCAATGACTCTATAAGACCATGGAAATGTTTGGTTTCATCTTTTCACATCCCTGTAGGATCGGCTTTAGGTAAATTGATGAATTATATCTCATTATATCAACATATGCTGAAAACCAGACGCTGTCCACCACAAATGTGGGATACGTCGAGGATGTGATGTCGCCCGCGAGGGGGGAAGAACTAAATATGGCATGCCAGCCAGGATATGGCGCAAACCATTTCCCAGGGTCATTCCACTTCACTTCTGTCCATAGATGTCCAGTTAACACAAAAATGGATTATGATAGTGTCTAATAGGATTGCAACATCTGCAATTGAGTCTCAGGTAAGTATGGAGAATTCCATATTATTTTTAGCATGTTTCTAGAATCTTTTTCGAAGCTTTCCCGAAATCCTTTGCTGGTTTGGGTGTTCCCTTGCTTAACCAAGATGGGCTTTTAGGCCAGGGTAGCACTATACAGGGAGTAAGCACCCAGGCAGCGAGAAAAAGCAGACTTAACAAGTGGGCAAGGCCCCAGATCCCGAGCCCGCAGATGACGGGTTTGATCGACAGACAGATGGAAGCAAGGGTGTAGTGGGTCATGGTGTACATTAATAGATCAAAAAGAGGCTTCGACAAGATGAGTAATTCCTTCACTTTCGTGATGTTACGCAGTCTCTAGCTGCATTTATAGCCGTATACGGAAGTCCACTTTTGCCGTGGCTGCATTTATCCCCCTTTCAGGAATATTTTAATCCAACAGAGGCTCTGTATACCCAAGGCCGTGGCACACGCCCGAAGCCAGGTAATTGGAGTAGATGGTCTGTTATCAGGTAGCCGAGCGGTCTCAGACAACCAACATCAGCTCGTCGTTCCGGGATAGAACTCTACATGACCGGGCCGGCGAGGTTCAATCTCTCGGATGAGACTCGTCGACATGCAAGGTCTGTCATTTCAGGAAGCTAGGTTCTGTCTGCCGGAATAGGCTCTCAGCCACAAGTCTCAACTGCAAATAGGCATACAACTTCCAACCTTGTGGAGACCACTTCGCACTCCGTACATTTTCGGTGTACATTTCACGCCCCGATAGTTGTTGACCGCTTGCGGCATACGCATTGTCTCACAGGCAATTGAAACATGCATATATCACATGGCAGTCGGAGGACGTGCAGCGAGTCGTAATCCTGTTCCAAAGGGGCGGCCTCGGTTAGGAGCTAACGTATAAGACTTCTAGGTGAGTTGGGGGGTGCCGAAATAATCGACGTCGGGACAAGGGGGCCAGAAAGTCGGCAATGTTGGATAGGTCTGCATACGAATTTCAGTCTCTCCAACTGCCAAATGCTGGTGAGCCGCGCCTCATCCTACAACCGGAGGATGATGCTGCGCGTGGGGGGCTGATTTCTCGGGGTAATTTTGGTCACCTAGGCTGAATGGATTGACTCCAGCTACCTAGTGTGTAAGTCCAAGTTGCACCGGCCGGTCTGGGGAGAGCTGAGGCGAATGAGGCGGCTGCATATCAGTCTTTTAGTTCGATCGAACCAAGAATGGATTCCCTGCAGGGCTCAATGGCGATTCCGGACAATTCCCTTCCTTGAATAAGAGAAAACAAGAAAGCGATTCTATAAGCGCATCCCATGTGGGCATGTAGGTCTCACATGAACGGATCTAATTGCATGTAGGTCTCAATCTTTGAGCAATAGCTGTCACTCGATGGTTCATGTACTGTACCTACTTAGTTGATTGACCCTTGCTGGGTGACATGACATGGCCTTTCAGTAAACCCATGGATTGGATGCGCTTCTTTCTTCAACCGCCCAATTAGCCACCTGCGACCCAAGGATATAATACACCGGTAAACTTTGAAAATTCGGTGAAGAGAGAACGGCGTTGTGAGAAAGAAACGTTTCCCTTGTTTCACAGTGTAACCCCCACCTTGTTAATCCCCGGGCCGAGCAGCCTTGACGTCTCCAGGCGGGCTTTGGTACCTTACCGCTACAACGCACCTCCAGATCGGACCAAAGACTGGAGCTCTAGCCTACAGGGGTTATGGGTAAGGCTCAAGCGAATGGACAGTGACAGGCCACACCAGGTGTAGCACAAAGCTCTCTCTCACTGGTGACGTTGCAGCATCATCTCTAAGCGGAGGCCTGATTATTACACCCGCCCAAGCACAAAAAAGCGCGCTGAACTTGTCAAATACCGATATAACAATAGAACAGGCACTCTTTCACGAGAATGTACTCCGAGAGTCTTTGTCGATGCCTAGACGAGCTTGGTTCATAACTGCATACTATCAAAATACTTTCATAGGTAGTAGCAATGGAAGTTACATGACACCGTATAACAGGAACGTCAAAATGCGAGTGTCTTCGTCACAAGCTAACTGGACCCGAATACCTTAACGCGGGGCAGATATGGCCCGTCTCGCAGGGCTGTTATTACACGTTATTACACGGACACCTCTGGCCTCGTGTCAGCCAATTGTCTGCTTCAAAAGCAACCCCAACAACAGAGCCTGCTTCGTGCATACCTAATTCGTACCTCTGTGCCGAGAGTATGGTGTATCACACACCCAAGCTCCCGTTCAAGCTACCCATGTTCGTTATGCTTGCTCTCAAAGCTCACGCGAGAGCCCTTTGCCTTATCGAATTGATGTTCCTTCATTGGCTGCTGATCAACCGTGGATATGCGATGACATCGGTTCCAGTCGGTCACAGTCGGCCAGGTGTTGATCATGTCGCAACCTGTACTTCTTTTCTACGGCTGAGGCAATCGACACTGGTTGAGGACAGACCAGCAACAGTTTATATGTATTGCATTGCGCCTGAAGTCACATCTAGGAGCTTCAAAGAGCCTCGGATCCGAATGCAAGAAATAGGGTGTGTCTTGACGTGTAGGACTCCCTCAAATTGGGCTAACAACTAGAACCACATTGCGGCGTAGTGCGATGCTTACCCCCAACAATTCCTCAGAGAGTCTCCTTGGACATCAAAGGGATGTTCTACGTTGCATGGACTTGGAGGATGGGAAATTCTGTACTGCCACCATCGAATCTTAGATTCACACCCCACATCAGCTCCCGAGCCCGGGTGTGGATGAACCGAGAGGATGACAGCTCGCATTTGACCGGTACTTGAGCCGTGCAAAGAGACAAGAGCGTGGGGTTTAGTGCAAGATGCATTTTGATATAGGGCAAAAGAAGTTGTTGATGACAATGTTCCTTGATCTGTGCTGAAATTCGAGGCCAGCAATCACGAGTCCAGTCAATTCTCTTATAAAACCACCTGCGTCTCTTTACCTTGGAAGCTGCTTCATAGACATCCCAACCAAGTACACCATATCCCATCCATCCTTCTATCATCATGTCAGATCCTCACTATATTCAAGTCCCTCGTCAGGGGAACCCATCACCTAATATTATATATCAGAGCCCTATGTACTCAGAGCAGATAAACGCTTGGTTGCGAGAGGATTTCAAGGATATGTCATGGAACGATATTGATGCCATTATTGCATCTAACACACAAAACAACTCTGAGGCCAACATCGCGCCATCTGATACCCCTGCTACCCAAGGCAGTGGGAAATAGCTCTATATTGGAACATGTTCTGGTAGAGGTACTGCTGTAATCTTTATTATTGAGAATTGTAAATGCTAATGCCATGTCGTCGGGATCAGATCGCATCATTCTCATCGACTAAACACACAACTCGTCTACAGCAGTCGACAGAAGACCAAGCCGCCACTCAATTCCCCTGGCGATAGAACGGAGACGGGAGTGCGCCGAATGGTTAGCCTTTCATACCATTCCCACGGAAAAGGTACCAGCCCATTCTGGGCAAGAAGTAGCAAGAATTGAGGGAATCATTGTGTATCTAGGGGGGTTGTGTGTGGCGGTAGGAGCAAAACATATACTTCATCCATGAGAACTCCGATAGCTCTCTATATAAGGCCAATGTAATTATCTTTTCCATCTTCGTACATGTTATTCGATGGTTGCATTTGGGAACGCCCACGAAATTCTGCTGCTGACACAAAAAAGAAGTATGACAAGTCTAAATGGAATGGTAGCACAGAGTATCTGTAGAAGAACTCCTCGAGTAACCTACTGCGAGACTTCTAGAACTTTTCTGGAATTGTTCTGGAGCTCTTCTCTTAAGCTTTCCAGCGGCTCGTAACACAGGTCCTTAGCTGACACAATAATTGCCTTCAATGGCATTTGAGGCCAGGGGGATGCTGTCATTCTGTCAATTACAATCATCGGATTTTCTTGCTCTCCTTGCTCATGGATCGCTTTATCTTTTGTTTCACCTTCAGCCGTCTTTCCGTTTGAGTCTCTCGGCAGCAGGCTTCCCCACGAAGGAAGCCCTAAGATCTTGGCCAATTCTACATATTTACCGACCCCATGTCAGTTGATACCCCGGACGGGTCTGTGGATCCAAATGGAGCTGTGACATGGAATATCGGGGGCTTTTGTGAAGCGACTGGACCTTTTCTTCTTTCTATCACCGATCTTTATCCTTATTCTCGTCAAGTCCTAACTGGGCTCTTCTTTGTGTAAACAATACTGGCAAAGTTAGGTGAGTTGAGATAACCAAGATTCAGTCAAAGCTCCAGCCCTTCTACAAAGAGCTAAGTGAACATGAGTCGCGGCTCATTTAAACAAGGACTGGGAGGCCAAGCAGGCTGACGTACCAGGTGCCCGGGAGAAGAGAAGGTCCTCCATACCCGGGCCCCTGACAATTGGGCAAAACCGACCATGAAAAGGGGAAGAGATGGCGTCAGCCCATCATTAGATCTAAGCACACCCCTGTAATCCCCGGCAGCTGTGCAGCCAAATGCCGTTGTAGATTGTCTGATCATCCGAACAACTACGGAGTAATATGGAATATAGGGTTTCAAGGCCTCAGGCTTGAGCCCATGAACCTGCGTTTCCGCTCGAACATTGTGTACCTAGTAGGCCATGGTCCATCTCTAATGAATACCATTGTTGGACTAGCTGATGAAATGTAATGGGTGCAGTAAGGGTAGTATTCTAGCTACGTTTCGGCAGATCAACGCCACATTGGCCCATTTTCGTATCTTTTAGACTCCCATCCACGGTCGGCTGAAGTTCTGAACTCAACATGCCGAAATAGCGCTAGAAGGAACGCAAATCTTAACGATGTATCGGCACGGCAGCTAGGTCTTAGCTCCGCCATCCTTTTTTTTTGGTTTTAAGAAATCTGAGCTCAAATTACCCCGAGAAGAACATTGCAGTCGCCTGTACATTCGTTCCTTAGTGCAGGTTGGTTATGACACCGTGGAAAGGGTAAGCGTTTAGTTGGGTACCTTAGCTGCTAGGACAAGTCGCACAGCTCGTATCTGGTTGCGGTTTCCGTCTCATCTGTAAAGCCCCATCATATGGGGCGAGCATCCCTACTATACATTCCCTGTATAATACAGATAGGGCTATTTCGTCCGCTATCATTGCCGCTGATGAAGTGATGCAACATGATGTGTAGGCAACATGTTGCCCAGGAGGTCAGCTAGACGGCGACACTATCGGAACCTCACCCTTGCGAGTCACGGGTGGAGGACCTCTGCCATACCGTTACGTTCGCCCGTAGATCCTGCGGCTCCGATCAAGGAGTATCACTGCTGGCAGCTTGAATAATGCACAGGGCTAACCTCAGCACACCCAGATGGTCTAAAAAGATCGTACTGCAAAGGCTTTCCAGGGTCGTGCCGCAAGACCAATGTAATACAGCCGTCCAGTCTGTACTCCGTACCGGACCGATATGTAAATACCATCTCTAACTCTCTGGAGAATGATGGAACGTTGAGATCAGAAAGGGCTAATTTAGATCGGGACTATTGGCGACCAACAATAAGAGAATGATGAAGGCTGAATGAAAGTCCAAGGTACCTTATAATAGATGACCCCACACATCCATCAGTCGAGAACGACTGGGCAAGAATGACCAAGCAAAATTGACCGGACCTATCCGTACCTCCAACCAGACCGTCGTAAGATGTTCAGACTGCCCAGACATGGAGCCAACTCCATGTAACCCATGTCATACCAGAAAGACGTCCCAAACAGATCTGCAGACCCAAGTCTACTACCGCACTATCAGGACCCAAGCTTCAGAGGTTACGAATGTCGATTTTGTATGAGTCGCTCCTTTAGACCATGAGAGACTGAGCTGACGCTTAGAGTGAATGCCCGAGCCATGAGGAGTAAGATTTATCTGTCCTCGGCAGGATTTCCAGCTATTGATAACGAAACAACCCCCCCACAACGAGGCCCCAGCTGAAGTGTTTAGAGTTGTCGGAGATTCTGAATATCGCCCAAAAGTAACCTTGCCACAGGTAAAATGCATATTGTCCTACCCGGAATGTAGATGTACCTTTTTGTTTAGATATGCAGCTCTACATTCTCGGCTCCCAGCCAACTCCCAAGTTTTTGTCCGGAATACCACTTCAGTCCCGCATGCAATGACCCTTGCCTAGCTATGGCCGGCAGAGGAGGTGGAGTAGGTGTTCTGTGCACATGGTCGCGTCTCACCAGACCCTGATCCGTTGCCTTGAAGGATTATTATTCCATGTCTGGGCCTATGCTCTAGGTACCTGGTGAACCGATGGAAGTACAGGTAGCTAACTGTGGCCATTATTTCCCCGGGTTTTATTTAGTTCGCATGTAATGGTCCGCCCGACATATTAGGCATAACACTTGTATCAGCCCCGAGTCACTGAAGAACCGAACGCGTATTATAGCAATCCGCTACGAATAAACCATGAGTAAGGAGGAATTGGTAGCGGGTTCTTGGCGCGCTGATCTTCCTCAGGAAAATCTGGCGTCAATTTCTGGGTTAACATAGGTAACGTCAGACATGCAGAGTCCAGGGGTAGACGTGCATATCCCTGGGAAAAGACAGCCACCTTCCTGGCGGCACAACACACCCGCTATCCTCGTCATCTGTTAGCTTTAAACGCCCGGGTCCCCGGGCCAACCCAACGTGCGGCTGCTGCCGCATTGTGTACCTATGTACAATGCTTCCGGGTCGTTTCTAGATCAGCCGCACAGTTGTTTACTGTTAATTTACTGCTTGGCAATGGTGATGATTCTATCCGGACTCTATTCAATAAAAGATATTTTTTCAATTTTGATCATCAAGCATATGCCTTTGTAAATCGCGAGCAACACGAACCCACACTGGGGCATAGCCGTGACGGGAACACGTTATTTTGCCCGTATGCCATCTTATGTGCTTTGCTTTTCATTCACATTCAAAGCTCATTAACATGGTGATCGAGTCGCAGTCTTATCTGTGGGCCACAATTTACGGTATATGGGGATGTCAATCCTTGTTCGTCAGTGACATCTCTAGGCTAGCGAGCCCCGCCACTGAGACAATACCTACCTAGGTACTGACGAACATTGTTGTAATTGTAACCGCAACCGCAACTGCGTCTTCCGTCGTTGAGCAAGCTTTGACAGTGAACCCGGATACGACACGACAGGTCTCGTTGCCGACGCCATGTCACTCACCCGCACCCCCCAACTGCCATCGCTGCTGCTTGTGGCCCCGTTTCTAAAGCTTTGGCGTCTGGGGAGCTGATGCAAGCCCTGCATGCACCCCTGAATAAATCCCGGTATTGCAATTAACTTCCATTTCCGCCGTTGATGACTTCGCTCCGATGCCGAGAATCTCAGACTCCAAGCTGCGCATCACTCGCACGAAACCACCACATCCAACAGATTCTCAAAGCTCCACAGGTCTGATCCCTGGGCGCTAGGGTATTTTTTTCGGGTCTGCTCCGTATTCTATTTGATATCACAACTTCTATGCCATTCAGTTAGTATTAACATACCGAGCAACCATCAGTTACACTTCATAGCCCGGGAGATGAAAATATTAATCAATCAAACGCCATAAACGGCTGCTAGGACACAGCGCTCAATTTTCACAGAACTGTTGTAATCTCTGGGGTCAGCGCAACCAGAGAGCAGCAAAGTCACTCTTATCAAGGATGTAGAGAACTCAGCCTGTTGAATGCAAGTAAGCCGCGCAACGCAAGCATCAGCTATCAGGTCTATCAACTCAAAACAATGCTCTCATTGCATACAATACTAGCACTCGCACTATACAATTTGGTTCGGCGAACCTGCCATGCTGCCAACACAACCTGCAGCCACAAATGTAGACACCCACCCACCTGAGCAAGAGGAATGTCTCAGGGCTGACTTCGTGGCCGACTGTTTTAGTAATCTTGTGGCCGGACCTATTGGATGTCTCGAAACTGGTGGGGGCCAAGGACATCCATTTCACGGATTCGGTTCTTTTCCAACGGTAAATGCTCTCTGATGAGTAGCCATGCATGTTGGCGTTGATACCGATGTCAGTGAAAAGTTCGCCGAAATCCATCTGACGGAGAAGCCTGCAGAGCTAGGGTCGTTTCTTTTGGCGAAAAGAAACAGGACGAGCCGACTTGGCGATTTAGTAGCCCTAGACCTAGGCTACTCTCGGGGTTCGGTTCGCCGAGAAAGATCTTCCTGCTGCTGCACGTTAAATTATCTGAGGTTGAAAACACCGACTTTACTTTAGCGATGTTGTTGATAGTGTTTCCAATCACAGGCATGCAGTATACGTAGGTAGTTTAAACGTTGAGATTAGCGGTGGGGGGCAGAAAGCGAATACCGACGGCAGGGCGGGGGCTAAATTGGCGGCTGGACCCGTCCCGCAAAATCCCACTCGAATTTTCGGTTCCCACAAACTAACGTGGTAGCGTGGACAATGCGATGCTGCGAACACCAAAAGCCCATCAACCCGCTTCCCCAAGCTCCCAAGCGTACAGTGGTTGGTACCTTGCGCTAAGCCCCGCACGGGTGTGTGTGTGCTTCCAATGAATGAATGGCTGCAAGAACAGTCTTGATGTATATGCAGTATACGCAATACAGCCGCTGAGTTTGCTACCCCTGCGACAACATTGTCTTGCAAGTCTCATGAGTCCAACTCGGGCTCTAACTGTTGGTAGAATAGGGCCTCCATCGATTTGTGCACGAGCATAGTTGGTGTGATATTTCTGCTCGACGAAGCTTTCAATTTGGGTATGTGATAGGCTTGTAACGGACATCGCAAACATACATACCTTACCACGGCTATAGTCCTAACAGGGACGTCTCTTGATTATCGAAACATGACACGTGACGGCGGATGTTCCGCTCCGATGTCAGTCTAGATGCCAGAGCTAGCTGTCCTGATGGATGGCCCGATGGGCGTCCGAATGGTAGTCCGGGTGGTAGACTGGACGGTGGTCTGATGGTAGCCCGCTCGGGCGCTGCATGGTATCATCTGCAGGAAGCCAATCAGGATGATTCCCGCCCTGGACGGATCTGGCGAGGGGAAGGCAAGGTTAGAAGCGACAGCATGAAGCAAAAAAAAAAGGCGGCCAGTAATGCACCAGCGCCATAATACCCTGGGCACGCCAGGGCAAGTACGGTAACATTCGACCCGGGTTTGCATATGGAAATGCCACAGAAGACAAGGACGCTTAGCCTATTTCAGATACTTGCTATAAAAGGACCAACAAACAAACCGGCGGAGCCGGCGACAACGACAGACATGTACAAGTAAATAGTAAATCTGAATGACATCTCACCAATCTCATTGCCTCTATCCGTTGTCTCACGACAACATGATTGTTGTAAATAATGACATACCCCGGGATATCATACTGGGCAGCCAATGGCTACGCTCAAGCTCATCCTCCGATATCTTCTCATCCTCTTCCTCATGACAACCCCCTTCTATGTTAAACTTCCCCGTCAATGGAACCCATCACCCATCATTGTACATCAGAGCGCTGAAACATAGTATGCTACTGCGGGTTGCTCTCAAATGTGTTTTTTCACCAAGAATTAAAGCCCTATCAAAGCCCGATAACTTAGAGAGCCCCACCCATCTCTTTGTTTCACTTGCTGTCATCTCTATTGTAACTACATGCTCGCTGGCTGCACCCCCGGCATGCATCTTGCAATTATTCGCCGTAACGATAGATGCAGCGTGTGCAAGATGTTACTGCAATTTAAAGCTTGGCAGCACTCACCGCCCGCTTCAACAGTTGTTTGTCGTCTGCTGTCTTTTGTTTTTCGGTTCTCGGTAGCTGAGTTCGCGATAATGAACCCCCTAAACCTCGGCCAACTCTATTGAACTGAACCCCTGTCAATTCCAGAACAATGCCTAGAACAGATCTGCAGATCCAAGGCTGTGCGATATGTACCTAGGGGCCTTTACTGGGCGATTGGGTCCTCGCTTGTTTCTATCACAAATCTTGATCATCCTGGTCGTCAAGATGCGTTGCCGTCTTAAAAGCGCCTTTCGTAATATACGCAAAACTCGCATTTCATTGCCTCCCAAGGTCATTGAGTGACTCAAGATAGCCGTCCGGGCTTCTGATCCCAACCATGCGCGCGGCTTTTGTCAACCCTGCACGAGTCGGCAGAAGAGACCAAACAGGGAGACGTACCAGGATAGACCTGGTTGAAAGATACAGTCTTCGAGGCCCGCAACGCCAACCTTCTGTTCTTGCTTGCTCCCTTGTCTGTACCTTCGTATCTCTCAAGCTGGAATTGATATCGGGAACAGCACAAGACCTCTCGTCAAATGGGGAACCAATAGCGTCAGGTGTTTGTAGAGTGACCCATGGGCTTATATGATCAGACACAGTGCACGCTGTGAGGCGAGACTAGGTAATGTCTGACTCGCGATAGCGCAAACCTTCTCGGTATAAATCCAGAGTACGGATACCCATGGCAGCCCCCCGAGGCAAGGAACGGGATGCCAGGGACTGATGACCAGTTGAAAATGAGTATGCTGCGGCTGATCGATGCAAACACACAGACTACACAGAAGAAGTATCCTTGATGCTTCGTGATTAGCAGTCTAGCTATCCCATATTGAGGTGGTGCTATATAGCACCACCCAAAATAGGAAAATTTGCCAGTAACGCTAAGGGATCCAAACGTCACAGAACAGATCATGTCATCTCCAGGCTCATATCAGAGTGGTTTCTGCTGGGAATCGAAGCTTGACCGACACTCTGTCGTATACTAATCCCAACCCTTGTTTCTCCGTCTCAGTTCGTCCAGCCCGGGCTATCAGAAGTAGAGATGATTCTTGGCAAGCATTGCCTGGGTCGTAAATACTGTATGTTAGGGTGTATATGGGTGCAGATGGGTCGTAGTCCTGTTCTCCTTGTTGAATTCTCCATCATCTCCATTAACTTGTTAACTTTGGTGTTGTCTTCAAAACTCCGGTATCACAGGTAGACTTCTCTACCATACATTTCAACAGATCTTTACACATACTAGAGTAATGCAGCATGAGACACATGTTAAATGTCTCTCAAGAGGTCATTTTGCTTGACGAGGCTCTCAGACCCGACGCAGACAAGTGACGCTTGCATGTCAAGTCAGGGGTGGTGTAAAGTCGGATACCTAGTCTACCTGTCTTTCTGAATCATGCGAGCAGGCGCACACATTTGCGAATTCGGAATACCACAAGAAAGTCCGACCGTCGAATTAGCTGCTGAGAATTACGTGCCCCTGTCCCTGCCCCTGTCACCTCAACCTACCACAGATCTGTGGTTTCTGACCACAAATCTGTCCTACCATAGGTCTGTGGTGCACGTCCACAAATCCGTGGTTCCTGTCACGTATGATTAGCTCTATGGTCACATGCAGACCACTTGCCCTCCATATGCACTTCTGTAAGCTTGGAACACACAATGGACTCTTCGGCGGTAGTTGTATGAGGCAGGAAATTTGCGCCCGCTGGCGCGTGGTTTTGTGTCCTCCGTGGCCGTCAATATCGACGAATTGGATATGTTCCTAACTTATTGCCGGGCCTTACCAACTTGGCGCTGGCTTGAATCACTGCTGAACTATCCTCTCTATTAAACCATAACCTCTTGATGGTGGGGAAGATGGCCCGAGAACAGGGATGACTGAGAACAGGATCAAGCGAGTGCCAGGGCCCTTGGGCTCAAAACTCATCGCTGCATTTTGAGACGCTAATCAAAGATTTCTAAACTTCCATATATGGTAGGTATTGCAGTGAACGGGGAGTTACACCCAAGGCATATCCGTAATGGTGATGCTCCTGTTCCTCATGGAAACATCGCACCGAGATTGGGGTGTACTCATAGAACTTTTCACTCATACACGATATAAAGCTCGTTGAAGAATGAGTGATTGATATGAGTCTACTGTATGTCATCGGCCCTAACAAAGCCAAAACAATATTGATCATAGGAGGATCCTTGATGTAAGTGAGTAGCCCAGAGTCCGAGTCTCATCCCAACCGTCGCGGGTCCCGGTCCCGAGTCTAGCATGCCCGGTAGGGGCTTAGCCGCGGGGGCTAGACGTTGAAACTTGCAGGGGTTTGAGAGATCATGACGCTAGTAAGTTCCAACCAAGTAGTTTGGGCTGATGGATGTGCTGAAGTCGGAATGGGGAACCGCAGATTGTGGATGAGTTGGCAAAGGGTTGTCTGTCTACACTTGCAAAACCTTGGCACCTTATTCTTTCTGGCTGTTCGTTCTTAGAGTACCTTGGGATAGGGGTGGACACTGTCCCTCTGTAGTTTCTCTTGTTCGTACTTATGCATAGTTGCCTGTTGATGAGTCTCAGTACCTCCAAATGGGGAAAATGTGGCTCCGCACCGAGATACTTGGAATCTCAAGGTTTTACTCGACATTTGGGGAGGCTGAGGTTCGCTCTGAGAAAGAGCCAGAGCCACATTGACGATCATAATTGTTCGTTGGTTAATACGAGACTCGAATCAACAGAGCTCTGGTACGGAGTACATCTTGATAATTGCACTAGGTAGGCTCCATGATCAGCACAATTGAACGAGATGAAGTCTCTGTTGGATGCAACACAACTAGTGCGTGGCATATACTATCAGCTCATCGACATCAATGTATCTTCCTTGCGAATGAAAAACAAGGGTATGGTCACAATCGTAGAACCCCAGACACCCAAACTAGGTAATATGCAATGATGTATGTATCCTCACATGCGTGGAAATGCCTTGTTGTCGATCTTATTGGACGCCCATAAAACGCCTCAAGATCCATATCCACGCGATGCGTTCTACGTAGTCCAAGGATGGCTAACAGGGTCTCAGCGGGAAGGTACAGTGTTAATATGTCATGGAGCCGAGCCGCCTCCAGGGCGAGGAGCGTTGTGTTTTGCTTATCGAAAAGAAGCACCGGCACAATCCGTGATTCTACATGGTCTTCCTAGGCTTCTTCTCCAAACGTGTCTTGAATCCTTCTGGGCCAACATTTTTGTCTTGACCAAGGTGACGTTGATAGCGCTTCCGAAAATTAGCGTTGAGAAGAGCCGATGAGCTTCAAGGTAGATCAGCTGCTGTGGTGGTTCGGTGCGCATTTCGTTGAACAATCAGGAGTGAGGCCAATGTGCGGCGCACGTTGACTGGGGAAATGGGTGTGATACTCATCCCGAGTCCTAGAAAATTTCCCTTCGAGGGGATTGATTGGCAGCGTGTGCATTATTGGACGGCATTCAGGGCGTGGTAAAGGCTTCCCGCAGTGGGTCCAGGAGGAAGCGGGCAATCCCTCCCTTGCAACCCAGTAGCTTTCGCAAAAGGTTCATCCGCATGTAGTCATGTTCATGGATTATCATTAGAGCTTAGGTATTTCCATGTTTGTTAGATAGGTGATAAGAGTCACAAGAGGACTCATTATATTCGTCCCAAAGCATGCTGCTATGTGAAAGTGCCAACCTCTTATGGTTTTCATGGACTAATTTGGCCTCAACTCATTGTGGCCAAGAAGATAGGTACCTCTCTCGTATTGTGTTTGAGACGATACCTGGTACCATCTTCCAGCTTGACGAACCTCAATGGGGTATACTATACAGTAGCAGGCTTGCGACCAATATCAATACATCCATATCTTGGTAGGTACATGACTAGAGTTTTGGCAGGGGTGTCTTTGTCTGTTTTACTTGTATCCCGCTTTCTGTCTTTTGCTCTTTTACTTGTACCCCGGTTTCTGCCTCCAGCAAAGACCCACTAGCCAATCAGGACAGGCTAGCAAAGAATTTTTGCAACAACGGGTATTGCGACAACGCAGTACACACCACCCACCTGCAGACAAAGGCAACCGCTAGTTTAATCCAATGGCAAGCTCCACAAAAATAGATTTAGATCAGCTTTAGTGACCTGTAGTAAGACGCGGTCTCCTCGGTTCTCCAAGTTCCAGGTACGGTGACATGGGTATTGATGCACTGGTCTTGCATAATGGCACCTCATCATCGCGCAGACCACCCACAGTCGCTGTCATTGCAGGGACTAACAGAGCTGATATCGGCCTTGCAAGTCGATCGAGACACGGACATATAGTCTCGAGTATTGGCGAACCTTTCTCTCAACGGGGGACTTGTGGTCTCGAGACAACCACCTATTTCTTATAAAGGATGACATTTCCCAAGTTCCCAAGTTCGGTATGCAACGACTATTCCCAAGCACATCCTACCAACTTTACTATACCCCCTTGTCCCCTTCCACATCATGTCAAACCCTAACTTCGTCCAAGTCCCTCGTCAAGGGGACCCTTCACCCAACATTGTACACCAGAGCACTGAATATTCGGAACAACTGAACGCTTGGTTGCGAGAGGGTCATAAGGATATGCCGTGGCATATCATTGATTCGATTGTAACGTCTAGCAGTAACACATCTGAGCCCAACCCAAACACCAACGCTTCACACAACCCCGCCACTCAGGGCAGTGCCAACTAGGCCTGTCTTCAAGTACCAAGGTGCTCTTGACGCCGTCCTTTCTACCCAAGCTTGACTGACATGATACATCTTAATAGTCAAGCGTAAAGTCAACCTCGTATGCCACGTTACTTCGTCCATCAACGTCCCACTGAAAGCCCTCAGCACAGTGGTTGACATAGTCACGACTTGACCCAGTCCACGGAACTCGAACGACAGCACAAGAGACACACAAGGCGCGCGGTTGCATACAGAAGTCAAGGTCTCTGTATAGGCGTGCTCAATGAAGAGCTTGCTAGCTCAAACTAGTGAAGCTCGGGATATATATGTACATCAACCTCTCAATGGGGAGGGATGATGAAAGCCCTATATGATTTGGTCAGTACTCTGACAAAACAGGAACATGTAGACAGAACAAGATGTGTCGGTGGGTATCAGGAAACTTTTAATGGAATCATACAAGAATTCTTGTCAAATACAATCTAGCGTGAAGTTTGTAGGTCATCATGTAGGAGGGGGCAGTGATGTGATTGTAATAAAATAGTGACTTACTCAGCATAAATATGTCCATTTAGATCAGACGAACATTTCAGTTCGTCCATCCTGCATCCTCATCCGCGCTCAATGATCATAACAATCTAGCCTGCGCAACCTTTACGGCCGAGCAAGTCCAGGTGAATTGGTCCCGAAAATTTGACCGATCGTCCCGCGAATCTGGTCAACAAGAGCCTTGATCATGCCCTGAGGCTTGCCTCTTCCACCAAGCCCTTGGACAGGCTCAGTACCCATCGTGGGGAGAACATTGTCGCCAGCAGACAGACTAACGAACAACGCGAATGGCACGAGCCATACACAAAGACCAAAGTACGACGCGATTTGCGCGAAGCTAGGAACATCGGCCTTATCGTAGTACGAAGTACGTTGGTACGCGCGCGACTGCGTATCGGAGAAATGACGGAACCAAACATAATGATTGACCAAAACGAGAACTACATCTCGTTAGTAACAACTCAATCCCCTCATCCCACAAGGCAACATACCACACGATGCCAGAAACAACGGATCCGACAGCTTCACAAAAGGAAAGCGTCTCATATTCCCCAGGTACACCACATGCGACACGATCGTCAAGACAGTAGCCCAGAAGGGCAGACCATCAACCAGCCATAGAACCGTCTGAATGCCAATGACGCTGTAGATAAGACGCGTCAGGAACCGCTTCGCGATAACGCTGTGCTCCTCGACGAGCTCGGACAGGTAGTAGAGACCCGAGGCGATGGCAAGGGTCAAGAAGCAGAAACCCAGGAGGGTTCCTATGTAGCCGACAAGAGGTAGAATCCACATATTTTTGCGTTGCGTTTTGTGTTTGGGCGCAAGCAATGGTTTGAGTTGGAGCTCACATGTTGGAGGGAGGGGAGATGGTTATCTGCAGGAGGTTGAAAAGGAGAGTGTTTTGAACACGGTTTTATCTACCAATCAGTAGCTCCATATGACGGGAAATAGAGACTCCGTTTCCGATGGTGGTGGGGGTCACCGCTAAGAAGTTGAGCTTATCGATAAAGCCACGAAAAAGTCGTTTTTGCTTCAACACCAGGAAATCGGCGATAAGGTGCAGCTCCAGGCTTCACGACCCATTCATTTCTTACAATTCGGTATCTGAAGCTGGAGATCTGAAATATCCTCAAAAGTCATTTGACTTATAGTATTCACCATGTCTCGTCCTGAGGATACCCTGTATGTCACCACAACCCCGCCATCATGCCCCTCAAGCTCACACAAACAGTGCCGCCGACGTCCACTATGACGATACCGAAGCGCGCAAGTACACCACAAGCTCTCGAATCCAAAACATCCAGGCCTCCATGACACGAAGAGCCCTCGAACTCCTCGATCTCAAGTCACCATCCCTCATTCTCGACGTCGGCTGCGGCAGTGGTCTCTCCGGCGAGATTCTCTCGTCAATCGAGCCCGAAGAAGGCGGCCCTCACACATGGATCGGAATGGACGTCTCACCATCAATGCTGGACATTGCACTACAGAGAGATGTGGAGGGTGATCTCATGCTAGCAGATATCGGCCAGGGCGTGCCCTTCCGAGCAGGTACTTTCGACGCAGCGATCAGCATCTCCGCTATCCAATGGCTCTGCAGCGCTGAGACAAGCGATACATCACCTTTCGGCCGTCTAACCCGCTTCTTCAACGGTCTCTACGCATCCCTCAAGCGCGGCGGTCGCGCAGTATGCCAATTCTACCCCAAGAACGACGAGCAGCGCCACATGATCACCCAAGCCGCCGTAAAAGCCGGTTTCGGCGCCGGTATGCTCGAAGACGACCCCGGCACCAAGAACCAGAAGCTGTACCTCGTGCTTACCGTGGGAGGCGGTGATATTCAGAAGAAGGGCGGTGATATCACTGGTGTTGTTGAGGGTATGGAGGGTGTGGATGTTGAGGATGCGAGAAGGCAGATTAAAGCGCATGCTCCGAATATGTCGAAGGGTAGTAAGGCGTGGATCGTTAAGAAGAAGGAGCAGATGGAGAGAAAGGGAAAGATTGTCAAGGCGACGTCGAAGTACACTGGACGAAAGCGACGGATACAGTTTTAGGCTTGTGGGCTGGTTTGGCATTGTATGGCGTTGGGTGGGAAAATCTTTCGTTCTAGACCTTTCAATTTGACACGGATACCCTTTGAAGCATACAGATCGGTTCTTGTATAACCCACGAGGGCACAGGTTGGTGCCTACACCAAGATTATTCTGCTTTTCGAGTTATACTCGTCTTAGACGGCTGGCCAGAATGCCTCCTCCGCCTCCAGAACATCATGCCACTTCCCCTCAACCCTCTTGAACAGCTTCTCCTTAACATCCTCACCCTTCTCCTCAACAAGCTTGTTCACAGCATCGTCAATAATCTTTCCAAGCTCATCCACAAACTCAACAAACTCCTTGCACGTCCAGTTGTTGATAAACTCCTTCCTCACGGCCCCACCATCAGCATCATTACTCCCATCATCATCAGACAGCTGCGCCTTAGCCCACGACCAAGCATCGAGGTAACACTTTTCCGTTCCCCAGTAAATCACCGCAGCTTCAAGCCAAGGAAGCTCTTCCTTCTCATTGGGAGCCACAGAAGCGTACAGAGCTTCCCATCGTCGAAGGCCTTCTAGCTTGGTACTCGAGGCAACACGGCCATCTTGCCCAGTCTCGAGATTAACATTGATCCCGTACTCTGCTGCTGTGTTGATAAAGAACTTTTCTTCTCGGCGGATGTTGACGAGAGCTGCGACGATCCAGTCTAGAAGCTTTGTTGTAGCTCCGGGGTCGACATTGGGTTGCACGGTATCAGGATACTCGAGAAAGCTGAGAAGACGACCAAGACCACGGCAGTAGCTGTGGATGTAGAGACGATCATTTGCAAGCCAGCGACCAAGAAGCTCTTTTGATGCTTTGCCGTGACCTGCGAGCTTGAGGAATTCAGACTGGGTAGCTCGCTTGTAAGCTTGCTCGTCAGAGACGAGAAGCTGTTGGGTTAGAGAGTAGGACATGATAATGATTGATGAGGTATTTCCTCAGGATGTTGATGCGGAGATGGCTTCATGGTCTGACGAGAGCTTGGCAGGAATTATGTCATTGTGAGAGGATCGGTGGAAAGTTGTTCCAGGGCATGATGTTAGTGGTACAGGGTCTAAGTCGAGTCGAGTCCGAGGTGAGATCTGTATGAGGCTACGATGTACGATCTTTGGTGTTTATGAGATTAGGTTAGTTTGTGTATGGTTGCGCCTTGTGAGACATTGCTCCGAACTTCAATTGTACCATGACCATCAATGTTCCTGAGTCAATTGAGGCGTAAGATACTTCTTATGAACAACACATGGTTCAATGACTTACATACTCATTGATGGCTTCAGTGTATCTCAAACCCTCCCATTAGTTCTCTCGTCAGCGATGACGATCAACTTCTCGTGCCGCGCGTGTACTCGGCTACCCGGCTCCTCTAGCAAATTCGACTGTCCCCAGCATTCATAGTAGCCTATGAGAAGCAACCATTTTCATTGTAAGTCCATCGATGCTATTATTGGGAACGGACTGTCGGAGTCTTGGAACCTCCAGATGCAAACCCATCGACGGAACATTCATATTCCCGGATCTAAGACAATCCAACGCCGCAGTTGATCTTCAACGCCATGTAATTTCCTCCCCAGCCTCATCCATGCCAACCATGTGTCCAAATCGCCCATCTCTTCCACCACCAAAAGCTTGGCAACGTTCTATAGCCCGCTAATCGCTCACAATTGGACATCCAAGCACGATCAACTTCCTGGTTCATTCTGCTTCAACCGTTGCGTGATCGCCTTTATCCCCGTCATGTTATTTTGTCCCTTAATCTGGGGGAACGAACGGCAACGGGAAGCTTTGCCGACAGGGATTGTGCAGCCCACTTGGTTTAATTAACGATGGGATCCCCCACAATAAGGGGGTCGTGTTGATTTTTGAAGAAGCAAGCAAATTGATGTTGATATTACGGTTGTTTGAGATGTTGGAATGGGCAGTTTCAGTTTGAGTTGTTCTCTCTAGTCTATGCTGTGCTGTTTGTGCGGTGAGTTTCACGGCGCATTGATAGAAGAGGTGAAGTCGAGGGAATGCATGAATAAGTACTCCGTAGGTGTAAACGTCTAGTCATAAACTATTGATAGAAATGTCGATCAGGTACACGTAACATGATGTGACAAGACCAGTCTAGATCTCGTATCAAATCGCTCTGAGAGGGTCAATTTCACTGCTCACGAGATGCACCCCTGATTTACAGGGACCACCCAGGGGGGGCTGAGCCTCTGAAACATGGAGCTCTCGGAAGCAAGTCATTCAACTGAAGGACGCATCGTCAGTCTCGCATTGGCCTTTTAATGAATGCCTCTTGCCCTTGAATGCAGTAAACTCCCCCTTCCCTCTTTTTTCCTAGGTTTTGCTCCCCTCCTTAGCAGACTGACTCGACTTGGCTCTTGAATTGTTTCTTTCATTTTGCTCAGAATAAAACAAACTGAATTCTTAATTTAATTTCTTCTATTACACACTCACTCACTCACTCAACTTATTATCAATGATTCTCGACTTGGACTTGGGCGCCCTTGCGTCTCGCGCTGAGGGGATGGGTCTCACGCGAGTGCTTCCCCGAGAAGCCAAGGAAACATGTCGCAATGATCAATACTCGGATACCTGCGAAAAGCCCAATATTAGCACAGGCGAGATCATGCTAATTCTCTTCATCGCCAGGTATTTCTCGCATAAGGTATCTCGCATATTGTCTTGGCTGACCTCATTCCGCAGCGCCGTTGTAGCCCTTGGCGTTATCGCCATGCTATGCTTCCTCCATCGCCGCCGCAAGCGCCTCGACAAACTCGAAGACCCCAAGGATTTCCAAGAACTCGACGACTACGGCATTGCGCCGATAAAGCAAAAACCAGCAAATATGCCCCGAGCACCACCGCCGACGTATGAGCGATCGCAGGACAAGAAGGAGATGAACACGGCTTCGCCTGCGACCACGAATGAGAGTTGGGGACGGGGGAGGGACTCGACTGATTCGTTAACGCCGTCGCTTCGTCAGGCGATGGGGGTGACGCCCCGAGATACACTGGCCAATCACTAGGGAGGCATTCCACTGTGGACGGTAGGCGGATGAGCTACTGCAGGTGTTCGGTCGGTTTATGCATAATCGACCTGAGGTGTCGGGTGTTTCAGAGATGCAGCTACGCGATAGTCGCCGATTTACAGAGGGGATAAAAACAAAGATTGGCATGTCTTTACGATGGCGTTTGGGAGATCAATTGGTATGCACGGCGTACGGGCTTTTTGCAGGATGGGCGTTCCTTTGGTTGGGTTTGGACTACCTTGCGCATGACTAGCGACAGTTTCCTTGACAATTCGAGAATATTTTGATACCTGGTTGCTGGTGATGCATCTGTGATGGGGAGGGAATTGTGAAATTCTCACTCTGGTCTAAGTTGATATGAGTCTTGCAAACCTTAGGGTGGACTTCTTCTGCCTGTGCCATTTGCCCGGCCTTCTCAGGTTCTCTCTGCTTGCTGACTGAGATCAGAAGCTCACTCACTACGCATGGCCAACATGTGTAACGAGACGCCTTAGACGAAAAGCGTCTTCGTGTGTGTAACTTTGGTTCGGTTCCAATCAGGTCAGCTGATTACGTCTGTGATGTGATGGGGCGCTGTGTACTCCGTAACGCTGTTGTTAACACACTTTAGGGAATATGCTTCCTTGACGAGTGTGATACAATCGTAGGATTTAGACCTCGTGTGCCCCGATAAAGGCAACGTAGCCCTCACGGGCCACAAAGTCAATACACACGGATTATATAAACAGTCTTCTGCCATCCAAAGCAAACAAGCTCTTCATTATTCAATTTTTGCTGTTAACAATGACACCCGCCGCATCGCCGGTGAGACGTTACAACTTGAGGAGTCATACACCACGACACCTACATCTCCTCAATCCTCCTCTGGAACCATGCGGCGATTTTCACTTGTTTGCCCGTCTTCCGGCTGAAATCCGCTGGCTTGTTTGGCAACATTCCCTCAGTCACGAGCGATGGATCAACATCACCCTGAACTGTCTCGATTACACATATCCCGCGCACGAAGGGCGAAAACTGGCAGATCCTGAAGGGTACAATATCGTGCTGGGTCATCGTTGGAAGGCTAGTAAACTCTTCCGAACCACGGCCGAGTCACGAAGGGCTGCTTTGGCTTTCTACAGGGTTCAGTTGCCGTGTTGGCATCGAGGGAAAGATAAGGTCATGTCAAGAGGGACACTCTATGTTTGTCCTGAATTGGATCACTTGCAACTTAATAGCCTAAAGCACTTTGAGCGCTTTGCACATGACCTTTGGGCTTGTGACCCTCGTCATATTGGTTTGGTCAACCTTGCAATGCGAGCCACGTGCCTAAGAGACGCTTTCGAGATACCGGGTGTACTGAATAACAAGTCTTCTGTCCTCCGACAAGGCTTGTCCAGGATCGAGCGTCTTACGATGATGAATTACAGGGGCTCAAAAAAGCTATGGCGCCCCCTAAACCCCCAAAGTCGCCGCCCTTTCTACCAAATGAATCATATCGTTCCCATCAGGAGCGGTGTTCAGAGCTTCGACAGACTGCCATATGACCCTCGATTGGACAGTGAAGATCTGATACGGGTGTTTCTAGGCCACTTTGGCCCTCGAAAAGCGTTCAATCGCTGGTTTGAACTACTCTCAACCTTGGGGGTAGAACACGAGCACAAGGTCATCTACCAGTTTGGCAGTTGTCGTGGATATAAAACCGGCTATGGGTACAAGGACTCTCCTGTCATATCTGACCGCAAATCCGCTGCTGAGTGGGTTTTGCAAGACACTGACGAGCTCCGAAAATGGTTTGAGAGCTTCCATCAGCCACTAGAAACCAGAAGTCAAATAGACCATCAGATTATTAGAGTCTTCGAAGAATCGCCTCAGCCAGTCATTGGATTCTGGCTGTTCCCTATGGAGACTTTCTTAACTCCACGAGACCCTGATATCCATGGTACAGATGCTTCATCATCGGATTCAACGACAGTTGATATGTCACAACACATGCCGGAGCTGTGCCTGGCAAACATCTATTGACAGCGGTTGCCATCAACAAACACTTGGGCTTGGTGCACTTCGGACTAGGACACATGATCCTATGCTATGAATCACCACGAAGAAAGGTTCCGTCGATTCTTGGAGATCATAGTCCAATCTCGTCTATAAAAGGCTATTTCCATCCGTAGTCTGGACCATTTCATCTCATCTCTCTATCATCCGAGTATCCCATCACCGCATTTACAACCACAACAACAATAGCTACCTAATCTGATCATGTCAGGACAAGCACAATTCGCCACGGCCCAACAGGCCGCCAATGCACATACCAACAATAACGAAGTGCTCATGGATGGGTACGGCACCGGCTCCGGGACCGATGTTCTCTACACGGTTGGCCTAGCTACTTGCGTTAGAGTCGCAGTAGTTGGCACATACCCTGCTGGAGCCCGCGGCCGCGGTGGCAACGATCGTTTCCTCGCACACATTTCTGAGGCCGAGCCTTACGCAGCCCTTCAGGGTCTCATCAACAGCGTGAATGAAGCCAAGCGCAACGGAATGAGAATCGACAAGGCAAGAGTTGTGGTGGGGGACTACTCCGAGAATACCGACTTCGACTCCAATGACGAAGAAGACCAGGCCAATGACAAAGAGCAGGACGATTTCACGGCCAAAGTCGGTGGAAGTACCCTTGAGTTGGTCGGCGGGAGTGGTAGTAAGAAGCTCAAACGCAAGACTCATGCCGAAAAGAAGGTCTACGAACTGCGAATCGATGGTCAAAAGAGAATTCTTTTCAAGTGGGAACAGGGGCAAGCCTATGAGAAATCCGATGCGGAAGAGGATTGAAGCCGAAGATCTCTTCTAAACTTAGGGTCAATTACTCCATAGTTTACCTAATTTATCCTAATCTATCCTAAATTATCCTGAGTTGATCTAAACTTTCCTAAGTTTATGAGCCAGATTTCTTAACATCACCTTATTCTATATAACCCAAGTCTCCATAAGTGTATTTATTACCTGCCTACTTGTGGTTCTCAAGTCTAGTGGCTCAGTGAAGAGCAAGGCGCGGGCATGATAACAACGAGAAATAATGCAAATATTCCAATCCTCAACGACTCAGTTAACTAGCAGCACATCTAATAAGCATAAAACAACGTAGCCTCGGAATCAGTCTGCCTGATCTTCCTGTTCTGTCTGACCAACATCCACCGCATAAGCCAAACTCCAGCGATACAAGCTACAGCGAAACCAGCACTGCTTGATAGCGGCAGCACATACCGCGGTGCGTCAGATTTGGGCCAGAGGTACTACACGAGTTAGCGATTTGTAAGAAGGACAAATAGTGAATGATACTTACAGGAGTCCAGATCAGACTGAGTGTCGCACTGACGTTGGCGAGAGCCAGAGCAGAAGCCTTCTTCTCCCTCGTCTGTCCACAAGTATTTCCCACCCAAGCCAGAAGAATAGAATTGACACCATAAGTACCAATGGTAAAGACACACATGGCAAAGTATCTCGCTCCAACGTTCATGGTAGCACAAGCCAAGACGAAGCCAAATGTAGCGACAATCTTGGAGATGGTGATATGCCAGGTACTCTCGTTGAAGTGACCAGAAGACTTGGCCCAGAGAATAGAGAGTGCACCAGCGACCAAGAAAGGAGGACATGTGAGGACGAGAGTAATAGTGGTGTTGAAGCCGAGGGTGTTGACGATCGTGGGGAAGAAGTTCTTGAAGCCGTTGGTCGCAAGGTGAAGATGCTGAAGAACGATAAAGACCCAGACTTTTGGGTCAATGATGGCTTCGCGCAGACCACTCCATGGATTTCCATCGCCCTTCTGTCCGACTGTATCTCTCAGAACTCGATCATGCGCAAGTTGTCGCTGCTCAGGCGTGAGCCATCTTGTCGTCAACGGTTCATCAGGAAGAGTAAAGCACGCCACGATAGCCACAACAAACGTAACCGCACCCTGAAGAATAAACAACCACCGCCAGCCCTTGATCCCCGCCAATCCATCCATACCCTCAAAAACACCCGCAGCAATCAACCCCGCAAAAGCAGAAGCAAGGACATTACCAGAGTAGAGAATACTAATCCTCGTCGCCAATTCCTTCCTGGTATAAAACGTCGACAGCATGTACAGCGCACCAGGGTAATAAGGAGCCTCGACGATACCGAGGAAGAAGCGCGTGAGGAGGGCGCCGGTGTAGTTGTGGGCTACGGCGGTGAGGGAACTGACGACGGCCCATGCCATCATGAAACCGCCCATGTACCATGATGGTCTGACGCGGGTGATTATCATGTTGCTGGGGATTTGGCCGAGGACGTAGCCGACGAAGAGGATGGAGACGGAGGTGTTGTACTGGGAGCCTTGGAGGTTGAGATCTTCCTCGAAGCCGTTGAGGCGGGCGAGGGTGATGGCGTTGCGGTCGAGGTAGTTGAGCCAGTACATCAACCAAAGGGTGGGCTACAGATCAGTCAGAGAAGAGTTCAACAAGGGACGGGAAGACTCACCATGATCCATTTGTCGAGCTTCTTGACGAGTTTGATCTCCTCAGGATCACTCTTCGCCACAGCACCAGAGTAATCACCATTACCCTTCTTATCAAGAACTTCAGCAGAGTACTCCTCATGAGCAGCGTTCTGCTTCTCAGCATCAAGGGTCTCAACGCCCATCTTGTGATCTTGGGATGTCATGATGGTCAACTCTCATAAACTATCTCAATGAAACAACAGAAGAGAATGATGGATGGGATGGTTGATGCGAAAAAGCAGGGGGATGATGCGGTATTTGAACTTGTTTCCTAAGCTTGGGTCGTTCCCCGCATACCCCAGATTCTGGATATCCGGGGGTGGGATTGTTGAGGGGATCACCATGAGGCGAGGAGCGATAATATCCTGGTTTCGGGGACGGGGCCGATGGCCGAGTTGTGGTTTTGCCAAGACGCCATTTTGGGGGGAGGTTAGATTGTGATGGAGGAGGATTTCTAGTGTTGAGTCAAGATTTGTGTAAGTGATGATATGGAGGATAACGATATCCGGGATAGCATTAGATCAATATTGTTTTTTGAGAGTTTAACTGAGAAAATGTAATAATTTAATTAAAAGAGAGTAGAATTATTCCATCGTTCTCTGTATACGAGCGGAAATAAACATCCATACCATAGTCACATCACGATGCACCCATCATCCATCAACGTTGCACTCCCAACCCCACGAGTCAGGATTAAGGTAACAATTAAGCTTAGTTCCCCCAATCCCACCCAATCCATCATCAAATCAGCTAAAATAAAACCCGCATTCACTAACCGACGCCCCATAACTTCTTCCTTCTCAAGCGGGGGTCCTCTCTCCATCATCATCTCGGCCTCGGTCTCCGTTGCCATGGTCTCAAACGCCTGCGACAGATGTCACCGCCGCAAAGTCCGCTGCGACAAGATCCAACCTCAATGCGGGCCCTGCAAACGCGCTGATGTCGCGTGTGAGTATGCTGTTAGTGAGCATCAGTTGAGGAGGAGGAATGTTCAGAAGTTGGAGAGGAGGATTAGGGAGTTGATGGAGTGTAATGAGGGTTTGACGCAGCAGTTGAGACGGTCGGAGGAGGTGAGAAGATCTGAGGATGTGGTGGTGAGATCTGAAGATGTGACTAGACGGTCTGAGGGGGTGAGGAGATCTGAAGATGTTGAGAGAGGGGATAGAGGTGAGAGAGCTGGGACGTCGGTGGTGCAGCATAGTCCTGGGGACGGAGAAGTAGCTGAGGAGGTTATCCAGATGAGTCTCATCGCAGGCGGAGGCCATCACTTCGTCGGTTCAACAAGCGGCCTCCTCCTCGCCAACCTCCTCCAATCCCGCCCTCAACCATCCTCATCCCTCACCACATCCTACAAACCAAACTCCCACCCCAACCTATCCTCACCACAAACATCCTCCGGCCTGCCCCCCAAAACCCTCGCCTCAGAACTTCTAAAAGCCTACTGCAGCCATGACCATCTCTGCTACCCCTTCCTCTCCACAAAATCCCTCTACCGTTCTCTAGACGCAGTGTACGAAGACTCTACCGCAAAAGATCCCGTCGATGCCTTCTTCGTCGACATGACGCTCGCTATTGGCACGGCGCAGGTGCACAAGTTTAACTGGAATGGGGTTTATGATGCTGAGACGCATTATAACCGCGCCATGACGAGGTTAGCTGATGTGCTGGCGAGAGATGGGATTGAGAGGTTGCAGGCGTTGTTGTTGGTGTGTCAGTATAGAATGGGTACGACGTCGAGTAATACCACGACTAGTGTTTGGCATCTTATCGGTGTTGCGGCGAGGACGTGTCTTGAGATGGGGCTTCATCGAGCAGCGACTTATGCGCTTCCGGGGACGTTGGATGAGCCGACGAGAAAGGTGAAGGAGGAGGAGATGGAGACGAAACGGAGGTGTTTCTGGAGTCTTGTTGCGCTGGATCGCGTGACGAGTCTTGCGCTTGGAAGGCCTTTGGCGCTGCAGCTTGAAGATATAGACGTTGATCTCCCCCCTTCGTCAACAGCAGATCAACTTCCTGAGGATAGCAGTCCTCTCTCATCAGCACCGTACGGAACACCTCAATACCGCGCTGCGACCTCTGTGTTCGTGCACATCGTTCGCTACCGCCTCATCTGCGGCAAGATCATAAACGCTCTACATCGCAGCGCCAAACACGTTACTTTCCCGAACACAAGCTACGAGGAGATGCGAACAGCTCTAGCGAATGAGTTACAAGAGTGGCATACCGAAACAGCGAACCTTCCCCTTGTCAAGAGTGACACAGCTGCTTCACCGGCTAGTGGTTCGAGTTTCCGCTCTGAGGAGTGGTATAGGCTCTTATACCATAACGGCATGCTCATGCTCTTTCGGCCATCGCCGTGTTTAAACGACGCAGCAGTGAATAATCTCGCGCTACAGAATATCTACGACTCTGCAAGGGAAGCAATAAGTCTCTACGCAAGTCTCCACCGATCCCGGAAGTTGAATTATTCATGGATAACAATGCATTCCGTCTTCCTAGCCGGTCTATCATACATCTTCGCCCTACGCCATCACTTCTCCGGTTCAGAACCTCAGCGCGCAAGATTACACACAACACCTACGATCAACCAAGTAGTAAACGACACGCGAGCTTGTTCGAAGGTGTTGGTAGCTGTGTCGGAGAGATGGGACTTGGCGAGGAATTGTTCGGATTTGTTTGATAGGCTTAGTGATGCTGTGGTTGCGGATGTCGTGGAGGCGAGTGTCGCGGCGCCGGTGCAGTTTGAGGCGGATTTGGCGGGTATGACTGTTGATAGTACGTTTAGGGATTGTTTTGGGGATTTGCAGAGTTTGGGGCTGGATGAGTTTCATAATGATGCTATTTCGCAGTTGAGTCAGGAGTGGTTCTTTGGGCTGGGGGGTGAAAGCCATCCGTATTACTGATGGTAACCATGTACTTTATTGAGTTACTTTTTCTTTTGATCAGATATATATGCATATTACTGAGTATTAAATATCTATATTCTTGGAATCGGCGCAATTTTAAGGGAATTCATTGGCTACTGAGTGGTTCTCACTCTACCATCGCCTTCATGACACAAAGATCTTAAGAGGGCATAAATGCATTCAAGTCTTAGACAATGTGCGATCTGCACACCAATATTCCTGAATAAGTCCCTGAATAAAAAAATGATGAAATCTTGCCCTATCGCTTCGGACCTCGTATCATGTTCCATGTTCCATCTCATGTTGAGAATCGAATTGACGGGCTCGGTCGCCGAAGCCGAAATGCCAGGGTCCGTGTAAGTGGATCGCCATTCGGCGCCGTGTCCGCCAATCCACAATCCATCAAATGCCGTCTTATGAGAGACTCTCAAGATCCTGAATGATCCGAGATATTACACAATTAAAGATATCTTTATTCCGATGGTCCACATCTTAAAGGAGTGTTTATCAAGAGCCGCAACCTAGCCTCATTCCATCACCCTCAGTTCACCATAACTTCCACATCAACTCACCATCACCAACACTTCACATACACCACTCTCACATTGCTTCACTTCACATCACACAAAATGCTAGACAGACCTCCAATCCGCATCGGCAACGTCTCCGGCGCAACAGGCGACCATCCCCACGCAATGTCCCGCATGGTCCGCTCCGGCAACGTCCACGTCATAACAGGCGACTGGCTCTCCGAGATGAACATCGCCTGGAACGCAATCACCAAGCAGGAAGTAGACCCCAACCTCGGCTACGAGAACGGCTTCTACGAGCAGCTCGACGAGTGTCTTGATGATATCATGCAGCGCGACATTCGCGTTGTGACTAACGCTGGGGCGCTTAATACTGATGCGTTGTATGACAAGGTTAGAGCGCTTTGTGAGAAGAGGGGGTATGGGGATTGTGTTGTTGCTAAAGTGCTGGGTGATGATGTCTCGGATGTTGTGGCGAGGAGGGATGTGCAGATTACGCATTTGGATCATCCGGAGGAGACGCTTGAGTCTTGGGGGTTCACGCCATGTTGTGCGACGGCGTATATTGGCTGTCGGGGTATTGTTCAGGCTCTTCGGTCTGGTGCCCGTATCGTTATCTGCGGTCGCTGCACCGATGCTTCTCCTGTTATGGGTGCTGCGGCGTGGTATCACGGCTGGCGAGAAGATCAGTACGAGGAACTAGCTGGTTCACTTCTGGCTGCTCATCTCATTGAGTGCGGTCCCTATGTCGTGGGTGCAAACTTCTCAGGGTTCAAAGACTTTCTACCCGAACTCGTGGATATTGCATTCCCCATTGCTGAGATCGATCCAAGAGGACGATGTACCATTGGGAGAACAGCAGAAGGTGGAGGAAGAGTCACCAAAGAAACTGTCACTGCACAATTACTCTACGAACTTCAGGGGCATTTATACCTAAACCCCGATGTCGTTGCAGATCTCTCAGGAGTACACGTCGAACAAGAGTCAGAGAACCGCGTCTCCGTCACAGGGGTAAAAGGTCTTCCTCCACCGCCAACAGCAAAAGTCATGATCGCAGCCAAAGGCGGGTTTCAAGCTGAAGCGACATTCTACATCAACGGTCTCGACGTCTACGAGAAAGCAGCCATGATGAAGAACCAACTAGCATACATGTTCAAAGACTCCAACTTCAGCCGCTTGAGCATTGAGCTTTATGGTACTCCAGCTGAGAACCCTACGTCTCAACAGGCGGGCACTGTATCACTGCGTGTCTTTGCCCAAGCACGTCGAAAAGAAGACATTGATGCGCCCAAGTTCAAAGTTCCGATTTATGCTCTTCGTATGCAGAGTTATCCGGGGTATCATATGAATCTTGACTTTAGGACTATGGTGCCCAAGCCGTTTATGGAGATGTTCCCTGCGCTCATGCCTGTTACTGCGATTGAGCATCGCGTTGAGATGAGTACCGGTGCTTCACATCGTATCGAACCACCTTCAAAAACAGCAAAATACCCTATCGTACGGCCATCGACAGAAACACATGGACCGGTTGACATGCTCTCCTTTGGACCGACGGAGTGGGCGCCATTGGGAAGTGTAGTCCACGCCAGATCAGGTGATAAAGGAGATAATTCGAACATTGGGTTCTTCGTTAGAAATGATGATGAGTACGCCTGGTTGAGGAACTTGTTGACGGTTTCGAGGCTGAAGCAGTTGTTTGGGGATGATTGGTTCAAGGGGGATCCTGAGAGGAGGGTTGAGAGGGTTGAGTTCCCTGGTATCAATGCCGTGCACTTGTAAGTCCCCGTTTGCCGATGTTGAGGTTCAGATACTGACTGAAGTGATACAGCCGTGTTTTGGATAACTTGAATGGAGGAATTGCGTCTTCAGATCGGATCGATGGTCTTGGGAAGGGAATTGGTGAGTATTTGAGGAGTCGATACGTTGATGTGCCAAAGGCGTTTCTTGAAAGAGGACGGATTTAGAACTAGAAAAAGGAGAGGCGTTCAAATAGATCTCACTGAGGCTTGCCACAGATTATACGAGACTGTTGTTCTTCTATCCTCTTCTTCTTTAATTTCTCATCATATTGTTACAGTGATATCACCATTCTAGCTGGAGCATTGTTAGTCAGAGCATGATCCGAGAGTAGACCTCCCACAAGCTGAAAGACTAGTCTTGAGACTAAATGTCCAATCATTCTCAACGAACCATTCGTGTCTCCCAGTATATCATAACTCCGATCTCTTATGTCCAACGCGTAAGGTCAGTTTGGAGTTCACATGCTCAAACTCTATTGGTCAATCCCACTCAAACAAGTCTAAGGACTATCTAAAAAAAAGCACCACTACTACTATTGTTCAATCAGATATTAGATATCTAATGTCAACTTGTCACTGTCATGCTGTTTCAGATTACATGGTCCTAACCTATAGCAAAGCTGCCAATGTCTTCGGTGTAGTATCAGCCGAGGTTACCAGCTCGGTCTCCGCGATAAAATAACTCGCCAAGCTCGGAGCATTACGAGGAAATCACTCTTTGTTTCGTCTGAACTCAGGGATGCATGTCAAGTGAACGTACCACTTCAAGAACCTCAGATATGCCTCGAGAAAGAGAATTCCAGTACATATTCTTCACAGGCTCATCACACAGCAATCGGGACAACTTGGACTTTACAATATATTCAAGACTGCGAGAGTTCATGTTACACGTACAATCTCCTTCTGCTATTTCAATCATCATCCTCTGTCTTTCTTCTTCTGTTCTGTTCTGTTCTGTTCTATCTTCCTTCGACGTCGCCGCCAAACCCCTGCCTCTCAGAACGCCTTAAAATCCGCGCTGTCCCGGGTCGTCAGGTATGTATATTCCAGGGTTATGGTGGGTGTGTCTCTTTTTTTCAGAATGTTGTGTGTTGTATGCGTGTTATGTCCAATCGACTCCCGCTTTTACATACGGGAAAAAGACAAACGAAAAAATGAAATGGGGTTGATTTCGCATGGTTTGTTTTTTGGGAGGGGGATATCACAAAAGATGCTTCATTTAAACGGTCTCGAGCTTGTCGAGGATGGCCTTGGTGAACTCGTGGGTGGTGGAGGAGCCGCCCATGTCGGGGGTGCGGACCTTGCTGTGGGATTGTTAGCATTGCGATCGTACTTGAATGAATCGTGTAGAACTTACCCCTCGGCGATAACAGCGTAGGTGGCCTTGGAGATGCGGTTAGCATGCTCATCGAGGCCGAGGTGTCGCAGCAGCATGCTGCCAGACAGGAGCATAGCAGTGGGGTTAGCCTGGTCCTTGCCCTTGATGTCAAGACCGACGTGACGGCAACCAGGCTCGAAAACAGCGACCTCACGGCCCATGTTGCAGCCAGGGACGATACCAGGGCCACCAACGAGAGCGGCGCCAATGTTGGACAGAATACCACCGTAAAGGTTAGGCATGACCATGACGTCGAACTGCTGAGGTCGAGAAACAGCCTGCATGGAGGCGTTGTCGACAATCATGTCATTGACCTCGAGGGTAGGGTAGTCCTTGGCGACCTGGTGGAAGGTGCTGCGGAACAGACCATCGGCAAGCTTCATGATGTTGGCCTTGTGAATGCAGGTAACCTTGGATCGGCCGTTGGCGAGAGCGAAAGAGAAGGCGAACTTGGCGATACGCTCGGACTTGGCGCGGGTGATGATCTTGAGGGACTCGACGACGCCGTCGACGCTCTGGTGCTCGAGACCAGAGTACTCACCCTCGGTGTTCTCTCGGATGATGCACAGGTCGACGTCCTTGTGGCGGGTCTCGTAGCCGGGGATGTTCTTGATCAAGCTGATGCTGGCGTAGATGTCGAGCTCCTGACGCATGGCGACGTTGAAGCTCTGGTGGCCGGATCGGCTGATGGGGGTGTGGAGGATACCCTTGAGACCAAGCTTGTTGCGCTTGAGAGAAGCGACAGACTCGCGGAAAGCATCCTCGGTTCGGCCGGCGCCTTCGAGACCGGAGACCTCGATCTGCTCCCACTCAACGGGGACGTTGTCGGCCTTGAAGACGGTCTTGACGGACTCGGCAACCTCGGTACCGATACCATCACCGGGGATGAGGGTGACGGTGTACTTGCCTCCGAACTTGGCGGGCTTGAAGATGTCGGACTGGACGGTGGCGAAGGATCGGGCGAGCTGGGGTTGTTGCTTGGCGACGCCGCGCAGCAGCTGAGAAAGAATTGTTAGCAAGAGTATCAATTGAGTAGTCAAGAGTGTGTATGATCAATCTGAGCCATTTGCGCGATGTGGTGTTTTGTCCCGCAGCAATGTCCCACCACGCAAAACTCCAATTCTCGCTTGTTGTGATGTCGCGATGATGATCATGACATGATGCACATCCTCACACACAGCCACAAAAGCCCATTGCCCAAAGACATTCCTCGTCATGTACCACAAACACCACAAAAGATCATCATGACACAGAACCAAAACAAAAGCAACAACACCACAAAAGAACGTACCTGGGCCGATCGAAGAGATCCTCGAGACAACATGATGACAAGTGGGGGGGTATCTAAAAGGTAGAGAGGAGAGGAGAGCGTTCGCGGGGGAAGAGATATATAAGGTATAAGAGACCGAGGCACCGCACACGAGGAGGAGAGAGGAAGAAGAGGAAAAGAGGAACAAGATTTGTTTTTTTACAAGTTGAGGTTGGAGAAGGGTGCAAGTGCAAATCGCGCAAGCCTGTTTTCCGTTCCCGTCGGGTAGCTCTGAGAGTCAAATCAGTTGCAAGGTTTCCCTTCTGAATTATGGTGTCGCATTGGCCCGAGCCTCTATAATTTTTTTTTTACCACTTGTTTTCATTCGGCCGCCGATCGGAAAACGCGATTGTTCCGAGCTTGTCAGTGGCCAGAGTGGAGTAGCACCAGGCCAGACATAAAAGCTTAGGACACTTATCCTAAACGATAAAATTATTAAGGCAACTTTAGCCTAGATTTAGGGTCTTTTTTGTTCAATTTATTTTAGCACCCTCTCTTTAGGTCTCGGGCTTTTTGCTCCCTGAAGTTGCATGGGGTAGCCTGTGGGGTTTTGCACGGCGCGGCCGCTAGAATTTACTGCTTTTCTAGGCTTAGCCTGCACCGACGCAAACGACGTCACGGAAACAGAATTGGAGATCAACAATAGCATTCATTCAATTGAGTTGATCCGGTCATATTTATATCCATTTCATCCAACTAGTTCCCTTCTCAATACAAATACACTTACTCTCATGATACTGAGCTCCCCCAATTCGTAACGGACATATCATGATGACCATGACATAGAGAGCTCTATTCCCCTATGTGGAGCTTTTTCTGCGGGTCAGCAAATTCTTGGCGAGGTATCAGGTTGCAAGACTTGTGTTGCTACTCGGACTTCGTACTTACGAAACGCTTATAGGTACTCCGTAGAATACTCCGAACCTAGTGTTGAGGATATGAAGCACTTGGTATAGTTTGGTCAACTGTATTTTGACCTCAATGGCTTGCACACTAAGTTGTTCTTATACTCTTAGACGACTATTACTGTTTATCATGATGCCTTGCCGCAAAGCATATCCACGATAACCCCTCAATAGAGGGAATCACAAATCGCCAGAACTACTCTTCCCAAGCATCACATTACTACTGTTACGATGAGGGAATTGAAACATGATACCCATGCTATCATCCGTTCTTAGAGATCATGACAAACTCCATTTGCTCCTGCACTCTCATAAAGACCTCGATAACCTGATGCAGCAACAAACACCGCTGGATTCTATCTCAAAAACACAGCAGACTGACATCTATTTTATACCAGCTATTCTCAGCCCATGCCATATCCCTTTATACTCATCATGCTAACCTATCCCGTCCGTCCTTTTATCATCAACCCGCCAGACGGGCTCATAATGCTCATAACATGCCATATACAATGTCAAACCCAAACTCCAAAACACTCTTCAGCGCTTCTCAATCACACATCATTAGACGGGCACTTCCTCATCTTCGTCCAGCGGCTCAACTCTTACTAGAATCTCCTCCAGAAGCCCTTCAAGAAAACTACCAACTTCTCTGCCCATTCCAACGGGTTCAGCCTTGTCATAATGATCAATCTCTTTGCAGACATGTGCCAGCTTATAAACCAATTTTCGTAACTTTTCGTGAGAAGCCTCGGCGCGTTGTTGTTGGGGCGTTAGTTGAGCTGGGTTCTGTCCTGGCTTATACATCTGCTGCAAATTGATCTGCCGCCTCTTAAGCGCCTCCTCCAGGGCTGGGAATATGACATCGTTAAGAGCATCTAGCTCTCCATTGGGGTTGGCTGGTGCAGGCGTAGGGAAAGCTGACGGCGTGTTGAACTCGGATGGACTGGGTGACCCGGCCTTTGACGGAAGAGGTCGAGGACCTTGTGCACCACCTGGGAGGGGAGTGTGTATCTGGGGAACAGAAGTTGTCTGAGGCACAGAAGTATGCTGTAATGAAGGAACCCTTTGCTGCGTCGGAGCCTGGTTTGGCCTGTATGGGGGTATCTCAGGTAGACTCATCTGCTTGGTAGTCGTTGGCCGTTGCTGATGAGCCGGAGGAGCAGGGGGTAATGTCCATTGTGGTGGCTGGACCTGCTGAATCTGTGGACTGGCTTTCCTCTCAGTTTGTGGCTCATAATCCAGATTTAGCATGCCAATATCACGCTGTAGTTGGCTTTGTAGTTCCCGGTCATAATCTGGAGACTCCTGTACTATTGCAGGAGGGTTTATTCTCAATGGGCGAGGGGTTTCGGCGTTATCCCTTGGAGGAGGGAGCTTCAGGGGAGTTTGAGGCAGTGCCCTTGTAGGTGATGGGAGTGGCTGCTGATATTGAGATTGAGGAACGGCCTTTCGTTGGGGGCTAGACTGCCTTGAGCCAGGGTTGGCCTTGACAGTCTCAAGGGATTGAAGGGCGAAATCCCTTGACTTGGTTGGGGAAGCGTCTCGTCGTTGCTCGCCATAGTCTTCCTCGCTCTCTAGAGGTCTAGAAGCACGTGCGTTTGTTGCATTCTCGTCCAGTTGGTTGAGGCCTGGTCGATTGACAATGCCGCCACGCTCACCAACAAGTCTCACGGTGCCGAAATCCCACATATCTTCGTCAACGCGCTCACGTTCTACCGGACCACGTCCACTGTTAGCTGAGTCCCAGTTGTCATCGTCTTCTCCCTTATGAGTAGCTGCCCAGCGTTGATGCCTCTCGATAAGCTCAGTTAGGTAAGTTGTCCGCTTTGCCCGTCTGATAAACGGGTGCCGCAGCATATCCTTGGCTGTTGGTCGGTCTTTGGGGTCCCGCTGGAGACATAACTCGATGAAGTCTTTGAAAGCCTTGGTGAAATTGCCTTCTAATCGTGGCGGAGGGTTCTTGGGAATAAGAAAGAGAACTTTCATAGGATGAATATCGGCATAAGGAGGCTCTCCGTTGGCCAATTCGAGAGCTGTAATACCAAGAGACCAAATATCGGCCTTGTGATCATACCCAGATTGCTTAATGACCTCTGGGGCCATCCAAAAAGGTGTTCCGACAAATGTATTTTTCTTGGTCATGGTAGCAGAAAGCTGACCTGACACACCAAAATCCGCGAGCTTGACTTGACCATTGCTGCTAAGAAGCACATTGGCAGCTACCGACAGTTAGCGACATCAGGGCTGAGGGTGTCGTTCGTACCTTTGACATCTCGATGTAGCTTCTTGTCTGTGTGAAGATAATCCAAACCCATGAGCAACTCACGCACGATGATGGCGATGTAGTCCTCTCCAATCAATCCCGGCTTCATCAAGTCGGCACAGCTTCCTCCCGAACAAAACTCCATTACGATCCATAACTCGGCACCTTTCGCATAGGATCCATAGTACTTGGTGACATATGGTGATTGTAGCTCGGACAGAATGGCGATTTCTTGGATAATATCCTCGACCTCGTCTTCGGCACTCTCGATATCAATAACCTTGATCGCTACAGCCTGGCCCGTTCGTTTATCGACTCTGGATTCATTAGCAAAGTTCGGCTGCCGTGGATCATATCATCGTCGCCGTACCCTTTGTATACTTTGCCGAAACTGCCACCACCTGCGCCATGTCAGTACGTTAACGCCCAAGCGCCCAATCTGGTGTCGCACGACACGAGACCATGTCAGGACTAACCAATGCAGTATTCCTTGGAGTAAAGAAGCTCCGGGTCAAGCGCTTCGTTCGCGTCGTCAACCTCATGCTCGCGGTCTGCCATGGTGTAGGTTCGTGGGGAAGCTTATGTTTTCGGGTAGCCAACGGTGTTTGCCCCGCGGTTGAATGACGTTGTCGCTGCGAATTCGCCGACTGATATTGACTCGAAGCAGTATCAATCGGTTGACAATTGCTCCAGGGCCTCTTCTTCGAGGTCAACGGTTTCGCAACGGCGCGTGATGTCGAAATGAATCCGCTTCCAATTCGGATATCGTAGTTTGGCGGTGTCGATTAGCAGAGCAGCAACCCCACCACTAAGAAAATCGTAGTCTTAATTTCGAACCGGGTTCGTGGTAAATATCTGTCTCGGTTGTCGCGACTTTCGCAGAAGAGAAACGTGAGCACTAAATAAAAAGAAGAGAGAAAAAGAAAAGGGAGGGAGGGAAATAAGACACAAGCAGGGAGATGATAATGTGCTCATATAAATGCGAGAAAAGAAAAGAGGTTGTCGCACAGCACAGCCAATCTCCGTCCGCCTACGCAACTCAAGGGAAAGAATCAACACAACATGCAGCCAAAACAAGCAGGCGCAAGCTAATGAGACGGAGAAAAAAAAACACTCCGTACAGTGAGCTAAACACCTTCCCACTATGAAACGGAACGGGCTGGCTCTGGTGCTAAGGTATTGGTTGCTGCTCGTTGCTGTTTACCTGAGGTGGGGGTTGTTGAGGAGCAACGGGCTCATGTCCTTGCTTTGCCAATCAATCAATGGCACGCATCGAACCTGAATCGATCTGGGCTGAGGTGGCTCACGGCCGTTCCTGGTGCGACCTTATTAGACTCTCTTCCCCCTGTAAGTGGTTGTCCACAGGGGGGAGGGGTCGCTGGGAATTACAGTACTCCCCGCACCTGAATTCCAAGATCTCCAGCTAGGGCCTCCATGGCCTGGCCTGGCCTCAGCCTCAGTTATCGACATGGCCTTGAGACCAATTATCTTCTGCATTCAACAACGCCCAGCTCTAGAGATACGAAACTCATTAAAGGACGCTCAGGTATGACGACTTGATATCACATTCTGCAAGGGTTTACGCTGCTTTTATTGGTTCATCTCTTTTCTCTATTGCATGGTGAAACGTATCATTTGATGCTTTGGCTTCAATGTATTCAAGGATTGGAATAAGCGGCAAACTAATAGTTAAGTTAGTTCTTGGGATCAGGAACAAGCTGACGCGATCACACTAGCTTCACAGATAAAATTACATTGCGATTACTTGCATTGGTGTTAAATTAGCCCTGTCATACATGGCCAGGCACAGAATGCGACCATGGCATTTGCGCAGTTCCATTGCTTTCAAGTGTCATTTCTCATGCATGACTTGGATGAGCTGTCTAAAGATAGTAACCTCCCATGCCCTCCTCCATGATAAAGCTAAATCAATTCCGATAGCAATGATGCCACGAGGATTCAGAATCCCCATAATCCACTGGCTGCAGCCAGTCCAATTCACTCCGATGGCTCCGATACTGATCTATCTACAAAGTTTGCTGTAATCCCGCATAAAAGGAAATCATTCCATCATTCACCAGCTCAGTCCTCGATGAACTCAATCATGACTGTCCCTTGCTTCAGACCTGCATCTGAAACGGTCGTGTCCAGGCTCTCGATGAGATCCTGGCCGGCAGGCATTTTCTTAAGCTCGAATTCAATCCCTTCTTTGCCTTCCAGTGGCTCAGCCTTGAGCCATTCGTAGATTCTGCGGACTGAATCATCAAGATTGAATCGTCGAATGACACGACCGGTAGGGTGTCGGAATTGAATGCGCGTAGTAGTTGCTGGGTTGGCCTCTGGTTCGGTATGTGGGGTGGTGCTCGAAATTTGAGCCCAAGGACTTTGTTCAACCGGGGCTTCAGGTTCCTTTCCTTTACCCTCTTCGGGGCCAGGCTCCTTGGTTAAAGCATCGGGGTCATGGAGGTTAGGTGTCGAGGAACCTCCGCTTCCTGTAGCACCTTCCAGACTGTTCTTCAAAGCCATTTCAAGCATCTCATCCTCAGTCATGCGATCGACATCCACTCTCTGTGGCTTTCGTGCTGTCGACTTCGCAACTGGGTTCTTGCTATTGGCCGCGAGACTGTAGCGGTCGAGAAACTCGGCGAGTTCGGCATGGAAGTCTTGCGCGGACGGGAAAGGTCGTCCAGTCCAAACCTTGACTTGCTCGCCCGTTCGGGGGTCGATGATTGAGACATGTGGGTAGTTATCAGGGTTCTCGTGTGTTTGGTTGGGGAAATAAAACGTCACAAACTCCTCGGCATCCGGGAAGTCCTTGTCGTACTGTAGGAAAATGAAGTTCTCTGAGACCAGAGATTTAATAGCTTCGTCCTTCCAAATGTCGCGGTTCAGCGCCTGGCAGTTGAAGTCGTTCATGTCTTGGAGATTAACCAAGATCCACTTCTTGTCCTCCTTGCCTAGGGTACGGGCGTCATCCCAAGACATACGCGCCATCAAATCGTAAGGTGGTCGGAACAAATCTACAAGACGTCTTGCGTGGGCTCCATTCTCGGGTGCCTGGGCAGGGCGGCTTTCAGAGTCGGCCCATATTTGCTGGGAGAATGGTCCTCCAGCACGATTGGCTGTATGACTGCATCAGTGAGAGTCCACTACTGGTAGTTAAAACACTTACGTGGATTTGCCCGCCGCCTGCGTCGCAATTCTTCTAGAAAAGCTGCCTCCATTCCATCATCGTGCTCACCACCACCACCCCATCCGGGTGCCACCAAGGTCTCAGTAGTCCGCGCGATAGGTGCTCGGATATCATCTGGGTTTCCTCCTGATCCAGACCCAGACCCTTGGTTTCCTTGGTATAGCTCCTCCTGTAATCGTTTTGCCATTGCCATATCTTCTTCTTCTTGGGCTAGAGCGGCGGCTTGAGCTGCGACGGCTCTCTCGTTATCGCCATCATTGTCGCTAAAGTCTTCGATTTGCATATCCTGGTCATCGTCACTATCGATGTGGATGACGCCCGCCGAATCTTGCCTGCCAATGTTGCCTCTGGAAGCCGATGTTGTCGCGGTGGCAGCGGCTGGCTGGTTGCTTGAAGAAAGGCCAGCTCCTACGCCGGAAACGAGATCGGGGTTTTCGAAGAAGAGTTCTATGGCACGCTCAAAGTTACCCGCAGTCATCTCGAGAAAGCTCCGCGCGACATCGGTGCTTGTGCCCGTGATGGACATGAAATTGGAGATGTTGTCGTCCATGGTTGGCGACTCTCCTGGTCGGGGCAGGAGTTGTCAGTCTGTCGTGTTTGTGAGAGTTTTAGAAGATGGAGAGGATCGTAAGTAAGCAGGGCCCGGTGTCGAACACGCAGTTGATTAATGTGTTATCGTAAGGTTCGGTGTAGCTTGAGCGAGGAGAGTTGATGCCCCGCTATGACAACAGCGGGGAGAGTATCGGGCTAAATAGTCACTGGCCTCAGGCTGATGACGCGAGATTGATAGTGAGCTGTTCAGTACCGTTGTTCTTTCAGCTTGCAGCGGCAACGCGCTCGGAAGAAATCGACCTTGTCGTGGTTGAATATGCCCTTTCAAGTTGCAAGGCGAAAGTTGAAGGTGAAAGTGAAGCACAGACACCAAAGACAGGCACCCAACCACAGTGACGCAACCGGGTCAGTGGAGCTTAGCGCCTTTTTCTTGGAGGGGCAAGTGACAGGGGAGTGCAACTGTGACGGGCGGAAAATCAATGACGCGACGTCTCTCATAAACAGCTTACCCTAGATGAAAGCTGATTTGCATCTTCCACTGTGATTCATGGCGATAAATGAACGTTTTCCTACTTAATTAAGAAAGTGATTTATCGTATGACCTGCCTGAATATTGAAAGTAACAGTAACTACGGGTCTGTACCGTGGTTATGTTAGAATCATGAACGCGTCTAGTTTTGGGACTTTATCTTCAGTACCCCAACGTGCTGTCCGAGTTTACTTAAGGTACCTCGCCGTTTATTTATGAATGGCACAGTTAATTACTGGTGTACAAAATCAATTTGACAAATAGGAGTGTGTAACGACCTAAACTTGTTTTTCATGTTTTACTAGAAGTTTCTGGCTCCTGTTATCATATCCATTGGCTCCGAGAAAATTGACCAACTTGACAAATGTCAGCTTAGTCATGCAACGTCACGATATGGTTGACTGGCGACAATATCGCCTGGCAGCACCTACCTGAGGTTATTCGTCACCGAGCTGCCTGTGCCTTCTCTCACAAAGAAAAACAAGTCGCAAATCGCCGTCTGAACTCGTTTTTACACCTTTAATACTTTTATGATCAGAACACAGCGATTCACTGAGCTTGAATAAGATCATTTTCGAAACACACAATACCCCCTCAGTCATGGCGGCAGCAACAACGAAAGAGAGGGAACTGCAGCTGCTGGACACCGTCGAGCTCAAGATCCTAAATGTTGCCAACAAGGAACATAAGCTGCACGAGCTATTACAACGTTATCTGCCGCCGGTCATCCTCAAGGCGGCTAGTGAGCATGCTCAAGTTCGAGCTAAAGTGGTCCAGATATTCTCCAAGCTCAAGACCTTCATCCAACCACCGGAGTAAGTCAGATCCCAGCGTGAAAGGAGACTTGAGGCCCCCAAATTTGGTGCGAAAATTGCTTTCCAAGGTAGTCGGAGAGTTGGCAAGGTTCATCCAAAATTACCCCGAAAGTACCAAGCATTTCTGCCACGTAGGCGAGTTCGGGATTATCTTGGATGGTTTATTGTCACACTCTCAAGCTTCCTGGCATTCTAGTGTCAGAGCAGTCTGTGAAATCGATATGGAAACTAATATCGACATAGGGTAATTCTTCCTGTAGGCGCACTGCTTGATCAATACAAGTCCAGTGATTCTCCGTTAGTCAAGCAACTTGATATCTCAGCCATACAACATAGCATAGAGCGACTGGATGACTATGAACGAAGACAGCTTATACCTAAAGCTTTGTCAGGATTCGCCAAGGACCAAGGTGTTGCCCGAGCTGGTCCATTCTTCAACATCATTCTACGTCTCCTCCTTGATGCCCGGATACCTCCAAGAGGCAGCAAAGATGATACCGAGTACCGAGAAGCAATCGGACTATCAGACGAGGCTGACGCAAAGTTCCTTGCTAGCATGATTAGCATTTTCCTACGACTACGGAACCCTACGCAAACTCAGAACTGGACCACAGCTAACCCAACACTCACTAAAGCTGAGCTCGATTCGCTAGCTGTGGAAAGCCCCGAGTCACAGAAGGTCTTCGAGAGGATGTCAGAGTTGAAGCTCAAGCTCGTCTCATTGCTTGCAAGTGGTGCTTTTACCGACGAGGAAAAGTTCTTGCCCGCGCTTTATGCTGCATCAAGTTTCGATAACAGACTTGTATCTGCAGCTGAAGAAGTTTTGAAGCGAAGCTCTGTGTCTATGGAAGACGAGCCACTTGTCAAGCGCCTGCTTCATGCTCACTCAATCCTGCCGCCCACCTACCGGACCAGAATTCTCAACATGCTCTCTAAATCATCCATCTCGGCAACAATGTCGGATGATATCATGGCTGTGGTCAAACTCAACTTCTCCTCGCCAGATCAAGCTTCAAGTGAATTGGCACAGAATCTGCTCCCCAAGAGTGCGCTCGAACAAACAAAACTGCATACGGCGACGTTTCAGTACCTTGCCTGGGTAGCACGCGTTGGGCCCACGCAGGAAGGATTTGACATTGCTACTCCTCTCGTGGATGTGCTGTCCACTTTTATAGAGCGTCAAGGCTGGCCTGTTCCGAGGCGAACATCTCACGACGATATTGCACTACGATCGAAAGCGTACGAAACGATTGGAGTGTTGGCGAGAAGTGCGAATATGCCAATTGGGAGGCGTCTACAACTCGCGGCCTGGCTTTTTAAGTCATTGTCAGAGGATACAACTTCCGATGCAGTTGTGAACATAGATGGAGCTCTGTCCAGCCTAACCACCAACATTCCGGCAATGACGGGCGACGAGTCTCAAGAGTTGAAGACAATGTTGCTAACGTTTATGTCTCTCGCTGATGAGCCCCCTGCTGTTAGAAGCACTCGACACGCCGTGGTCAAGTGGGCCAACCAGTGCCTCGCCTTTTCCGATGTTCTGGGACGCTGGATTGACATTCTGGCCGTTGGTGCCTACGAAGGCGAGAGAAGTGATGTTATTGAGCAGGGCCACAAAGGTCTTGACCCTTGGACTTACCACGCACACGCCGAAACCAGTCTGACATTGCCAGACTGGAAGGAAATGATAGACACGTTCTTTGGTTCTGAATTCAGCCCAGATACCATTACGGAGGCCGCCGCTGCCCCTCTTCCAGATGTGACAGAAAGGTCGCACTCGGTGTTTGAGAACTTCCAAGGATCTCGTATAGCTGCTTTCCCAGTTGCCCTGAGATATTGCAAGCACATAATGTTCCTCACAGCTCTCGAAGACTTCGAAGTGGAGCCTGACTGGATGCAAACTCTAGATGCACGAGTCAAAACGGATATCAAGACACGAGAGAAGATCCTGGCATATCTGCATACAATCGATAGTGGATACATAATCTTCTATCTGAAGGCATGCCTCGATGGAGCCTACCTTAGAGACTCCCCGATCACGGAAGAATGCATCCGTTGCTTTGTCGATGTGGCATCCCTCAGTCCCGGCGGGGCACTGGGATTCTTGACCCAGTTTAGCGACGGTCTTTTCCAGCTGATCAAATCGAACAACAAGGAAATCCGGTCACTGGCTGCTCGAGCCCTCGGAATTCTTGTATCACATCTCGCGAATGACCCCTCTGTCATAGACAACTGCCGCAAGACTCTAAGTGCACTATTCGAAAACGCCGAGAGGTTAGTCGGACCTGAACTCAACGCTGCCGAGGGAGGATTACTGGCATACAGCTACGTCTGTTCGCGAAGCGTTTACTACGGACAACCCATCCCCGACGATGTTCAATATCCCATTCAGTTCATCACCTGCGAAAACGTTGTGTCGTCACTCCATGACACAGCGCTGGAGGCTTTTTCACAGCTGTGGACAGCCGGACTCGCTATCCCGGAACGCGAAGGTGATCACTCACTGGAAAAGGTTATCAACAAGCTAGTCGCCTCAGCAAAGAAAAGCAACGAGAAGGCAATTCTTGCTCTGGGAAGACTGGCTGCCGGGCTGAGTGAAAGTGGAGAGGCCAATGAGAGCGAAGATGGATGGTCGCATGGAATCCTGGGCAATATCCTCAAGGAGCTTTTCGCCCTACATGAGATCAAGCAAGTCGAGGTGCAGTTCACTGTGGGAGATGCTATCACTGCAACTCTGGCACGATGGGAATCCGATTATGTAAAGCTGACCCTGGATGTCGAGTCCCGTGGCTGTCTTCAGAAGCGTAATGGATCCCGTGGCCCGCTTCTCACAGCTGTTCTTAACAAGATCTTCGCTGATTGCAAGGCCACAAAGCCATCGCTGTTGAAGGCGTCCGGCATCTGGCTTTTCTGCATTGTTCAATATTGTTCACACCTGGAAGAGGTTCAGTCGAGGCTCCGGGAGACTCAAGCTGCATTTATGAGACTTCTTAGCGCACGCGACGAGCTTGTACAAGAGACTGCCTCGCGCGGTTTGTCTTTGGTATACGAGCGTGGCGATGCTGATCTCAAGAGCGCCCTTGTGAAGGATTTAGTGTCTGCATTCACAGGCAACGGCACCCAGCTCAAGGTCGACCAAGAAACAGAGCTCTTTGAGCCTGGTGCTCTGCCAACTGGAGAGGGCAGCTCCATCACTTCATACAAGGACATTGTCAATCTGGCCAATGAAGTTGGCGATCAAAGGCTTGTTTACAAGTTCATGTCACTTGCTGCGAATGCTGCTACCTGGTCAACTCGATCTGCCTTTGGTCGATTTGGACTCAGCAACATTCTTTCAGAGTCTGAAGTTGACCCTAAGCTCTATCCCAAGCTCTACCGTTACCGATTTGACCCCAATCAAAACGTGCAGCGATCCATGGACGATATTTGGAAGGCACTTGTCAAGGATTCGGGCGCAGTTCTCAGCACTCACTTTGATGCGATCCTGGACGACTTGCTTAAGAGTATCTTGGGCCGAGAATGGCGCATGCGAGAAGCAAGCTGTGCTGCTATCTCGGAGCTCATCCAGGGCCAACCATTCAACAAATATGAGGATCGATACCGCGATATCTGGACATGTGCATTAAAGGTTCTTGATGATGTCAAGGGTTCCGTGCGAGAGGCTGCTTTCAAGCTTTGCAGAACCTTGTCTAACACTCTTGTTCGACAGCTTGAGGAGGGAACCAGTGGATCTGCTGCTAAATCTATGATGAAAGAGGCCCTCCCCTTCCTTCTGTCTGACAAAGGTATCGAAAGTTCTGTCAAAGAAGTACAAGCCTTTGCTGCTATTACCGTCATCGAGCTCACTAAGAAGGGTGGAAAGGCTCTCCGACCATTTATTCCGGAGATGGTTCCTCAACTTCTTGGTTTACTGAGCTCTATCGAGCCCGAGCAAATCAACTGGCATTATCAGAGAGCTGGGGAGGACAGTCGAGACCAGATTGATAAAATTCGATCACAAATGGTGAACCGATCTCCGATTTCTGAGGCCATTGACAATTCACTTCGATTCGTGGACGCGGATGTTATGGCTGAATTGGCACCTAAACTAGAGGCAACTATCAAAACTGCTATCGGCATGCCGACCAAGATAGGATGCAGTCGTGTATTGACGACCCTATTCACAAACCACACAAATGACATTAAGGGGGTGAGCAACAAGTTCCTCCAATTGATGGAGAAGCAGACAATGGACAAGAACGACGAGGTCAGCCAGGCATATGCTCGAGCTACCGCATATATGTTGAGAGCTGCTTCGGACTCGGCCAAGAACCGATTCTGCAAGAAGTTTATCGACATGTACTTCGACGCAGAGGAGGAATCACGTCGCCAGAAGACTGCAGATGTGATTGTGGCGCTGGCTAAGGTCTCGCCTGACCACTTCACTGCCCTTGAGACACAATTGCTACCCTTCTCCTACTTGGGCTCTCACGATACAGACGAGTATACCAGCAAAGTATTCAAGAAAGTATGGGAGCAGCACGCTGGAAGCAGTCGCACTGTTGTTCGTTACGTACCCGAGATCGTAGCACTCGTGGAGAGGTGTTTGGATACTGCACAATGGGCCCTTCGGCATGGCGGAGCTTTCACCGTTGCGGCTATGGTATCTGATGTTGCAAGTGCAAGTGATGTTAGTGGCCAAATCAGCGACGCCAATCTCAACAAGATCTGGCCTGTTTTCGAGAAGGCACTGGCCCTGAAGACATTCACTGGCAAAGAGAAGCTACTTGAATCGTACCCTAAATTCGTCGAGAAGGGACACAGCTTGTGGAAGTCAGACACCAAGATCGCTGCACAGATGAAGAAGATTGCTCTTCGAGAAGCCAAGCGAAACAACGACGAGTACCGTGTGCACGCTTTCCGGTGTCTCTGGGAGTTTGCAAAAGCTCAGGATGATCTCGACATGCTTGATGAGATTGCGGAGATCGTTACGCCTTATCTTGAAGAGCTGAAGGGAGACGACGAGACCGAGAATGGAGACAAAATGGATATCGACTCTAAGGATCAAGTCGCGAAGGAACAACTCGCAGAGAAGACGGCTTCCAACGGCTTGGAGGCTGTTGCTCGCGGGCACAGCCGAACTGATCTTGGCATTCTGACCAAGATCATCAATATTCTCAAGCCTTTCCTGTCAAGCCCGAACTTTGCTACTATCAAGCGTCAAGTATGGTACGAGTGCGTACGCGATCTCATGAACGATGCCACACCTTCATCAGCACCAGATGAGAATGCCGTGGCGCTCACCTATCTACTGAGCCTGGATGTTGACTTGGTCGACACTGGCACTGAAGCACAGAGAGTTATGAGGGCCAAGGCAGTGGGCGCATTGTTCAAGGCAAAGGGCAAGGGAGTCTTTGGACCGGCTGGGGGTCCTGACGCTGCGCAGTTGAAGACGATGGTGAGTCAGGCACTGGAGGCTGAGAGGTCTTTGGAGGTTCAGCGTGTGCTGAGGGATATCCTCGTTGAGATGGAGTAAGAGAGGGGCGAAGCTTTCTAGAGATTCAGCGTTTAGATCATTATCTTTTTACTAGCGTAGGTTAATAAGAAATACACCGGATATCATTGAGCTTAGCAGTACTATTGTGAGTGTATGCTGACCGCGAACCATATTTGCTCAGAAAGACTATAACATATTATCACAAGCCTCGGCGTATCATCGCAATGCTAGATTGACCGTCGCAATACGAAAGCATGCTGGTCCCTTACGTCCTAAACCCTGACAGCTACCCTCGCTTTCAATCTTGGCAAACATCGCAACCCCCTCACATCTTACCTCAGCACTCATAATGCCGTACAACCAGCACAAAAAAGAAAAAGGCAATTTTGCCCAACGTTACATGGTCCCCCCCAATCAAGCCCAATCCGTCCGCAAACTCGTTAAACCGAAACAAAAGCAGAATATTCGAGCGACACAAGAGACGCGCGTGGTTTGTGACCGTTGGCTATCAACCCATCTCCGGCCGGATCGGACGTTGGCAAACGGCCGGAAACGTCGGTACCATGGAGGGCATGGATCCACTACCGAAAAATGCTTCGCCGTGTGACGGAAGCCCAATCAAAAAGTCGCCGACGGATGATACGTTTGTAACGTTGAGCTGGAATGCAAAGGTAGATAGGCACTGTTTCAGTTTATAATTGCTATGTATCAGTAAATGCGGATCAGAGAGTAAATGCCGAAAGCATCATCAAAAGTTGAGAGCGGTTTTTGCTCTATCTTGCCAAGATGAAAAATCAGACATCATTGGCAGACTGTGTCCAACATATTGCCGATAAATTGTGGAAAAGGACAAGGATGGCAGCGTGGCACAGAAAGACTCAATGCCCCGCAGCGATATTGGCACGCCGGGCTGTCGCGAGATCGCAAAACGCAACGCAACCGCAGCGTAGCGTAGCGTTTGCTGCCAGTCAGATGTGATATGATGATGCCAGTCTTGTGTCATGAACATTCAGTAACAACCTCTGCCGCTCCAAGCTACTTCAACCGAGAGCCAGTAAAAATCTCACGATGCTCCAAAAGTTCACGATTCAGTTCTTGTTCAGGGTCAGAGCTGCAGCACAGTTAGCGGAGAAACTTATTCAGGACCGTCAGTTTTCTAAGCCGCAATTTGCGTCACCAGTCCAGTCCAGTCCACTGCTGGGTTTCCCACGAGGGACGCAAGGTGGGATTGAACGATCTGCAAGTAGCAACCAGGGGCCTGGTCCCAAGATTGATGAATGCGGCTAAAGGGAGGAACCAGAAGCGTAGAAATTCGCGAAACCGATATGCATAGGCATGCCATCTGAAGATGTTTGCAGATTTCGAGTCAGAGTGCTATGAGCTCAAGCAACATACTGTAAGCCGTAGTCGACCTTCAATACGACCACCAAAAGAAGAGTCTGACAGGGGATAAAGCCAGTCTGTCAATAACGACCATGATGCACTGTCTTGCAAGAGCGAGATCTTCAACCTGATTGGTCAAACTAGTGCACACAAGTTCGCCAGTCATCATCAAGGTCAAAAGATGACTTTGTCCTGTAGCAGTGATGCCGCATGGTGGTGTCAGGAATAATCTTTGGTGTGCAAAGGATCCACTAGCAGCGATTCCCGGAGGCCTGGAAAAACCTCCCATTTGCCGAGCTGTTCTGTTAGCAATATCGACGGCGTGCTGTAGTCGCACGCTTTCAGTAGAGATGGTTCCATGAGGTGACCTCGGCACGAAGTTGTTTTAATACAGTGCTATGATTCACGATACGCAAAATCGAAATATTGCCTGATGTACGAGACAACTTTGCTGCTCTGGCTTCTACGCCCGAAATAAGGGCGACGCACACTATCACCTAGACGGCTCAACCCTGGTGCGGTCTAGAAGGGCTTTCCTGTCTTGGCGGGAGAGCAGACCGAGATCTTGCTTTGAACAGGGCATTTGGACATGGGTTTTGGAGTGCGCCACACTTTAGGTTTGAGTTAACACTTCTCAGGGAGAGTTTGTCACCCAGGGATAGATAGCCTCAACTCTAAGGTCCATGCATAAGCGGCATGCAATTGAGTTGGAAGGCGTTGAGGTTCCTGTTTTGTAACCGAAAGCCAACAGTGTGAGCACTTGGCTGTGCGAAGGCGACGTTGAAGAGGTCAGCTATCGAGTGTATGATCACTACTGGTTCTGATATCTCGAAATGACCTGATGCTCGAGGAACGGGCGTTGGCTCCTGATGCCCGCCCTATCTGTTGCCAAAAGCAAGCAAAGATGCCCGAACAAGATCAAGTTGCGATTGCCCACGCTCAGGTCTTCTGCCAACGAATGGATAAGTTCTAAGGCCATGTCGCATGCGTTGTCTCGGCATTGCTATTCTGAGCTCGCCGGTGTAGCACGTCGCTATGACGAGCATTCGACACCACGAGCCTTGCAATCGATGCAAGCAAGAGATTCTGGGGTTGCTCGTCGCGATAGCAATCTTAAATCCTAGGGCTGGTGATCACTACACGATGGCCGGAGATATTCAGATAAATGAGATGTTGAAACATTGTCGCTGATCTGAGTGAGCCGTGCATTCGTGAATTGCTGGCGCTCATCCGCAACAAGCACTTGTAATGCTTTTTGCGTGGTGAAACCAACAAGCGAAGCCCTGGGCACTCCCTTCATTCCATTTTCTCGCTCGTTCAACCTCAGTTGACAGGCCATTTGCATGAATTCAATGCCATGCTCAATTGTCCCCAGCGTTTCCATCCAACAACAGGCACGACGATCATCAATGATCTCTTCATCTTCCCTGCATTCAGCTCTCCGTTGGTCGTCTATCGCCGGCTGTCCTTACAGTGCATTTTGATAGATCGGGCTACTTTCCAGGTCATCGACCCTCATGCCCTGCTTCCAGCGCCCAGCGCTCAAAGTCCACTGTTCACTGTCCAGCTTCCAGTCCAAACGGTGCCCAGCTGTGTCGCTTTAGGCACTAGGCACTGAGATAGCGCCACGCCAGCCGTCAAGGGTAGCCCTGGTTGCGGAGAGCCACACAATGCTTTTCAGCACGACAGGTACCCAAGCCCAAACATGGCTGAGTTTGCCCGTTCGAAAAGTACGTATCCAGCTCAAGCGAAACAGCAAGGGGCCCCAAACAATGCCATTACAGCCTCGAGTTTTCGAGTAGACGGCTCGAGCTCGAGCTTCGCATTGTTTTGAACCACTTTGACCATCGCCATCGCCGTAGCAAGTCCGGTGATTGTATGCATCACGATGATCGCGAAGTTGCCGAACTAAATTGTCGATACTGTGCGTAAGAGCAGCTAGGGCAAGGCCCACAGGTTTTGTCCTTGTCCTTCTCGTTCTCCTCCCTTCCATCCCTTCCAGTCTCTCCACATCGCGACACACACATTTTCTCAAGCCACGCCCACCCTTACTGGCAGACTGGCTCCCACCACCTTGTGGTGAGCCTCTTCTGGGCTCTTGACTCCCAATGGAAATGTAATTCGATGTTGTGCGTCTGTTCTCCAAAAGCCCTCTTCCTGGCTTCTTCCCCTCCTCCGTTAAGATCTTGTAGAGACCTTTCATCCCCCCTCCCATCTTAAACTTCTTGCGTAAACTTATTCCCTCCGAAGCAACCGCTTGATCGTCTTCTTGTCTCTGTCCCTTGTGCAATCGTCCTGAACGCTTTGTTGTGTTACGGAGTGTCCGTTACTGCGCCTGCTTGACCAGGTCCACGCTACCGTTACCATCATCTCATCTGAATTCCGTGCACCTGCAGCCGCTCCGTCACTCACCCAGTGACTTAACAGCGTCATTCGTCCATTGGGCTGTTTCAGTACCACCCTTAGCAAGCCCGCACCAAGATCCAAGATCCCCTTGTCAGCGGATACGGCAGCCCACACCCCCTGGTCGACAATTTTCCCTTACCGGTGCCCTCGTCCCCGCGTGCCCCCGATTGTTCCCAAGACCAAGGCCCAAACAAGGCAAGGTTAAGGAAAAAAAAGCTCGTCTTTTTTCTCTCTGTCTCCCGCATTACGACTCATCCCACGACTCTCTTTCTTGTTTCCCCTCATCCATCTTTGTACTCATCACGGTTTTCACGGCTCTTCCCTTGCGCGTGTTTCGGAAATTGGCTGTGACAGTTACTGTTGTTTTTGTTGGCGCCTAAAAGTGAGTTTTGCTTTCCTTCATTCCTTGTTGCTCGTCGATTCCTTGTACATCTGTTGGTAGTCGTGGTTGGTGGAGGGAGGTTTGTGGGATTGGGCCGGATATCAGCTTCAACGACGCTTCATACGCATTGCGCCCACCACCATCGACAATTTTCTACTTGAGAATATGACCGACTCCATGGATCTTTGAACGTGCTTTGGTTCGAAGATTCCATGCTATATTCGACTTTTGAGCAGTACTCAGTTCCTCCCGTCGCATCTGTTCGTCCGTTCCGATCATCCGCGAAGCGACCATATCGATAAGCAGCACCGAAGGAGTCAGCAGCGCAACGAGTCTCCTTGCTGACTTCTGAAACGATACCTGCAATGCGTCGCATACCAAGTTTTCGATGCCTGATAATTGGGTGTTGATCGTCTACCGACTTCATATGCTCAGTTACGCCAGCTCCTGGTGACTAAGGCGCAAGCTATTGTCATTTTGAACGACTCGTCACCACCGGAATCAGGGATGCTGAAATCCTGGAACTTTCGAAGAACGCACGACGCTGAAGGGAGAGAATCTTTGGGGCTGCCGAGTCACCTGGAACCAGGACCATGAATTGAACGGCCTGCATTATGCTGGCACTTGTTGTCTAAGGACTGCTTTCCCAGTATACTGCGACCGGGATCACGAATAACTTATCTGGATGGTCCCCAATTAGCAAATGAAGTGTTCGTTGAAGCGGTCTGGCCTACATAAAACTTGTCGACCAATCAGGATGGACGTATCTGCACCTGGAATTTGGAGGTTCTCAACCCAGCCTGGGAAAGGTCACAGATGTTGGGACCAGTTCGACACTTCCAATCACAGCTTCTGGGACCAACATGGATTGGCAATTGGGGAGACCAATAGAAGACTAACAAATGCATAGGTTCAGCTCATTTCAGGAACGTTTGCAGCTACCTTACCACATTCCTTTGGAATCTTTGGTAAAGCACCTTACCCTGTGAGAACGACGATTTGGCGTTTCGCATCCCCATCACTCTCCTCAGAAGCATTTCATTGCTTGTACCGGCGTGACGGCGTCTTAGAGACTTGATTCGCATCTGTACGAATACTTTTCGGAGTCCAATTCTCGGTTATCAGATTCATATTCTTTAAGGATTAGACTCGGCGTGAAGGTAGGAGGATTCAATCTGGCACTGCTGAACTGCGCCGCTCACATCAGCTTTGCAGGTCTTACGATCCAAAAATAGCGACTTACTTCGTTGTGCGTTCGGTACTCGATTCTCTGACGGTACGTTATGCAATTTCGCTCTGATGTTGCCACTCGCTGCCTTGTGTGACTGGTTTGCCTAAGCACGTGGACCTGCCTCGCAAACCTTGTCTTTTTGATGAACTGTCTTGATGGTTATCGATGTGTCCTTTTGCAAGCGAGAGTTTTGAGAAGAGAAAAATTCCACTATCGAGAGGAGCTTGTTGGTGCTTGTTGCTTGGTTGAGGAGGCAGGAGCCGCATGGGCGAGGCACTGTTGCCTGAACTTCAACCTTCAACCTTCACCTTCCCACATGCAGGCGCTCCACATCGCAATAATTTCTTGACCTTGCATCAACCTTTCGATTCTTCACGCTCCTTCGAGCCTCGCGACAGCGTCGCTAATATTTGCTGATAGCTCTTCTACGACTTTTTTACGACGTGTACGAGTTTACTACCCACGGTAAGTTGCTTTATCGCGATGATTTTCCCCCCAAAAGCCACCCGCCCTTGGACGATCAGCCTCACGAAGGTCGTTGAAGCGGTCATTGAATGCGCCTCGGTAGCCTACCTACCGCTCGGCCACGAACCACTCGGGCCATTGTTCAGTTTGCGGAGCTAGAGTTCACGAGATAGAACCCAAAGGATCCACCTGGTTCATGTGCCTAGGACCTCTGATTCACTCTCCCAAGCCCTGGAATCCTTCTTCGGAATAATACTGGCCAAACCTTGAGCTTTCGTCCCTGTTTGTCCGGCTCGGCGCTTCTGATTCGCTGTGGATTGTATTTTTTGCTGCGGGCTGATCGAGGCGGCAACCTCACTTCCCCCCCACATTATATGCATTTCTTTTTTGTCACGGCACAACTTTCATCTCTCCCAGTGCCTTTGCATTGGGGCTCGCTCAATACTTTTGCTGACTCACGAATAGTCTTCTTTTATTGTTGCTCTGCTCTGTAAAGCCCTGCAACATCTTGCTTTTTCCTTGAACATATAAAGCTCGTGCTTGGTTCTTGACTCTGGTTCGTTCTCCCCACATTCTCCCCACCCTTCTTCCTCTTCTTTTGCGAATTTGCACCTGGTTATATTTCCTTCGCTGGTACTCGTTCATATTTACCCATGGTGTTAACTCGTCCAAAGCGCATTATGGATTTCGCCAGTGTCCCCCCCAACAACGCAGCTCCTGCTGGCCCCATGTCTTTCTCCAACGGTACTCCTCCCGCTCCTGACATGAGCTCTGCCCCCCCTCCTGGTTCTGGTCCTGATTCTCCCAAGACCACTCTCTGGTAAGTAGTAGCTGGCTGTCATGGTACAAGCGAGTGCTGACTATTGTAGGATGGGAGAGCTCGAGCCCTGGATGGATGAGAACTTCATCAAGGGTGTCTTTATGTCTGCCGCCCATGAAACTGTCAACGTTAAGGTCATCCGTGATAAGAACTCTGGTAACGCGGGCTACTGCTTTGTTGAATTCCAGTCCCCTGAGTCCGCTACCAGTGCCCTCGGCATGAACGGAAAGCAAGTTCCTAACAGCCAGCGCACCTTCAAGCTAAACTGGGCTTCTGGTGGTGGTCTCGTTGACCGACGGTATGTGCTCTCCCCAAACGCTTGGGGGAATTATTAGTAACATGCTCCAGGGACGATCGTGGCCCCGAGTACAGCATTTTCGTTGGCGACCTTGGCCCCGAGGTCAATGAGTACGTCCTGGTTTCTCTCTTCCAGGCTCGATTCCCTTCTTGCAAGTCTGCCAAGATCATGACCGACGCCATGTCCGGCCAGAGCCGTGGCTATGGTTTCGTTCGCTTCTCCGACGAGAACGACCAGCAGCGTGCTCTTGTTGAGATGCAGGGTGTCTACTGCGGCAACCGACCCATGCGTATCTCTACTGCTACGCCCAAGAATCGTGGCAACCACGGCTTCGGTGGTCAAGGACACCACAACGGCGGTCCCATGATGGGCGGTATGCCTCAGCAGCAGATGTGGAATGGAGGTGGTATGCAGGGCTTCGGATATGGTGGTTTTAACCCTGCCACTCAGATGAACCAGTTCACTGACCCCAACAACACCACTGTCTTTGTTGGTGGCCTTTCTGGCTACGTCACCGAGGATGAGCTCCGATCCTTCTTCCAGGGCTTTGGCGAGATAACTTACGTCAAGATCCCTCCTGGAAAGGGCTGCGGCTTTGTTCAGTTCGTCCACCGCCACGCTGCCGAGATGGCCATCAACCAGATGCAGGGCTACCCCATTGGTAACTCTCGCGTGCGCCTCAGCTGGGGACGTTCTCAAAACAACTCTGGTGTCGGTACTCCCTACCGCCCCGCGCCTCCTCCCCCTCACTACATGGGCATGCCCAGCCACGGCGGACCTGGCAACTATGGCCCTCAGCACTTTGGCGGCCCTGCTCCCGGTCCTCAAGGACCTCCTGGCCCTCCTGGACCCCCCGGACCTGGCGGACCTCCCCAGGTAAGCGTGACTCATCCGAATGACCTCCATGTACTGACATGTTTAGGAGTTCTAACTCCATCTGCAGTAATTTGACCACGAACTCGTTGACGAAGGGGCTTTTATACGACCAATCCCCGGCACTTATATTTCCTTGGGCTCAGTTATCTTGCCTTATCATGAGCTATCGCGTAGCAGTTGTATCTGCTTTTCGGCAGTTTACGAGTGATACCCAACCTTGATTTCGATTTGGGATCATGACTTGAAGTTTTATGGCAGCTCAGGATTTCAACACGACACCACGCTCACTCCATTTCCTTGGGTCTGAATCATGATTGGCGTTGGAGATCTTTGGTCCCCCGGTGGATTGTCATCAATTCAATTCATTTAAGCTACTTGCCTGTACCCTCTGCGTTTACTTTAGTCACTCACTGCTTTTTCCTTTTTGCTTTTGACTGTATGTCACTGTCTTTAACCATGGATATGTTCAAGTCGCTTTAGCGTGATGATCACACGTCGTCGTCTTTGCAAAGCTACGCCCACTGTTTCCTTCCAAATCTTTTCTCGTAGTCAGACCAAGGCCTTTTTACTTGGTGGGATTTGGGTTCGCGCATTTCATTGGCTTCTTATAGGAGGAGTGGCTGCACAGCGACTCTGTTTGGCATCGCCCTGTGGTTCATGCGAGCATCGGAGGCTTGCTCGGCGCGTAGGTTTCACGGTTTAGCACGGTATACCTGGTGTGCTTGGGGGAATCTGGTGTGCAAAAAAAAGAGCGGTTAGGAAAAGAATGGTCTTGGCTACGAGTGTTGTTTCTGATGAGGCGATGGGGAGTTTGGCCCGCGGTTTTGGGAGTCAGTATTATTCGAAACAGACCGACCATTGAACTGATGAAGGCAAACCAAACTGACTCGCGTGACCATGGCATGTCAACACGACACGTATGAATCCCCTCTTCTGACAGCTCAGCTCCAGCACAGCACAGCAGACTAGCTTCACATCTCCGCATCTGGAGACCTCCACATAATGGAGTGGCTGACGTAATTTTGAAGCCAATGTATTTAGGGTTCGAGTCTGATAGCTGCTGTCATTGGGCGTAGAAGCCATGGAAGCTCCTCGTACGTAGCTAGTGCTGTGTTTAAGCTGCAGCATGATATCTTCATGACCTTTGAGTGGAACTTTATTTCCAAGTACTTTAAGCCCAGCACCTCCTCTTTCAAACTTTACCTGGAGATTATCCCCTCATTTTAGAATCTTATTAAATATTGACGATATCATCATAACAATCATGTCTTCTATTGATCTGAGTGCTTTCCCCGCAGCAGCTCCTGCAGCTCCATCCTCTGAGATTCGCTACGCAGATGTAAGTCCGACACCCTGATGGAAGCTATACATGTCTGACAATTTAGGTCGCTGTTACAGCTACCGCAAAGGAGTTCAAGGGTATATACCGCGATGATAAGCAATACCACGAACCGGACTTTATCAACACCCTAGACCGTGCCAAAGATGCTGGCGTCAGTAAAGTTATGCTGACGGGCATGTCACTCGCCGACGTGTCTCACAACGAAAGTATCGTCAAGCTTCGCCCCTCGCAGTGTTACTATACAATCGGCGTACATCCATATCATGCTTCTGAGCTTGACGCCGGTGGAAAGTCATACCTTGATGAACTGGAGCAGAAAGTCAACAGTGCACTTGCACAGGATACGCCACATATCGCTGCCTTTGGGGAATTGGGTCTTGACTACGATAGAGAGCAACACGCTTCGAAGGATGTTCAGAAGAAAGCGTTTAAAGCGCAATTGGACTTGTTTGTCAAGAATAGCTGGGATCTCCCACTGTTCTTACACTGCCGTAATGCGTTTGACGATTTCGTCGAGATGATCACACCATACATGGAGAAACTCCCGCGTGGGGGATTAGTACACAGCTTCGTCGGTAGCACAAGCCAGATGGAGAAGCTTGTATCCTTAGGTCTAGGCATCAGCGTCAACGGGTTCAGCTTCCAGAGCACAGAGAGTCTGGAGATGGTATCCAAGATACCGCTCGAGGCACTGCAGCTGGAGACGGACGCGCCGTGGGGAGAATTGAAGGGCGATGTGGTGAAGCGGTACTGCGAGAATGCGAGACCGTTACCGGCGTCGAAGAAGAGGGATAAGTGGGATGCTAAGTGCTTGGTTAAGGAGAGGAATGAGAGTTGTTATATGGAGCGTGTGGCGCTTGTTGTAGCGGGTTTGAAGGGTATTGGTGTTGATGAGGTTGCGGAAGCGGCGTGGAGGAACAGTGTGAGGATGTTTGGACTTGGACGAAGATAGAGACTTTAGAGTTGGCATATAAGTAAAGAATAAAGCATCCACAAAGTCTTGCGATAAAGAAGTCAGTATCTGTAAGAGACCTGTGAAGAGATTGGGGTGACAGAAGAGCCATCGAGGCCGGTACTTTTGAGCAATTGGCTACCTCGCAAAGGCACTTTAGTGATGTATGTTTATTAAATCTACCTAATAGCAGTTACATAATGAATTTGTTTAATCTCTGTAGTATCAGACTTGTTGTTCTGTTCAACGAGTGGGCTTTATATGCCACTGCTGCCTCCGAACCACCCGTGGCATCCCATCTTACGAATCCTAGAAAATAGCCAAAGCATTCGGAGGTGATCCAATCAATCCAGGCTGATTCAAAGGAGTCGAAGTAATCATGAAAGAATACCTCTTCTTCTCCTTGCAATACCTCGCCAACTCCTTCAGATCCCACAACTCGCCGATCGACATACCAAACATGTTCAAACAATACATATGAAGCACTGCACCAATTAGCAAACATCCCGTATCTCCCAAGCATCAACAAAAAGAACTCACCGAGATCTTTCATTCCACCGACAGAACCATCGGGTTTCAGAGGGGGATACGCTTCAAAACTATTCGAGTCCGACGCTGCAGCTGCAAAGCGCTTGTTCCACAGCCATCGAGCTGTTTCTTCACAGCCGTGAAGACCTGTCAGTTTCGCAGCGGCCATTTTACCCAGATCAGCGGGGTTCATGTTATCGACTACTTCGGTTGCGCCTGTTCTGACGATGAGAATGTCGCCGGGTTGGAACTCGACTTTCTGGTGGGCAGCACAAGCTTCGAGGTCTTCAACCGTGATGCGATTCCCATCAAAGGCATGGAACGCAATGCCTTTTTCTTCAGCGTATGAAGCGTAGTCAATTAGAACGCCTCGGCCAGCAATGCAGCCTCGGGAGTGCCAATGGTCTAGGGTTGGCATCTTGTTGGACTCGGTTGAGTCAATTGACAATGCCTCTCTATCGGGATTCGCGCCGTTGTATGCTAGACCTGAATCCTGGTGCTGGAAATGGCACAGACTATCCCATTGACTGCTGCATTGCGTGTTGAATGATAATTCATCGTCCCATGATTTACCCTGTTCGAAAGGAAGCGCTGCCATACTCTGGGGTATGTAGAGAATCTTGTGCTGAGCGGCGAGTCGTCCAGGGATGTTGAGCTTGTTCATGGCATTGAGCGGCCAGCTATCAAACGTCAGTATCTCACAATGAGTGCTTTCGGGAGGTGTACTTTAGAGATATAGAGACTCCATCTTTGACCTCGAGAGCGGCATTTCGAACAACTTCTGGAGTCAGGAAGTTCAGCGTTCCAACCTGATCCTTCTTCCCATCACGGTCAAAAATACCCCAAGCACAGCCCTTGGGCATGCCTTTAACCGGAGGGAGGTCATCAAAGTCGGGTACTGAGTTCATATTCAAGGGCATTTTCGTTGTTGGTGAGTTGAGTTGATTGGGAAGAGAAGCTGAATTGAAGCGGTGAAGTTGGGGACGTCGCTTCGTTTTATACCACGTCGCAAACCAACCCCAATTCTTAACACTGCATGCGATTAGACTGAATTGGGATCAATAATCCTGCTGCCTGCGCATTGAAGCTGTATCATGTCGTTTTCGCAAATGAGTATCCACTGGCTATTGTCAGCCACTTCTCCAGGGTATGTAGGCAGCCATTTAAGAGTGAAACTATTCCCAGATTTGTGCTGGGAGGCGCGAAAGCGGAATGCGCAGTGGGCATAATAGGAGATTTTAATGCAATGCAAGGATATGAAAGTAATCGTGTAACAGGGTAGTAGGTAAGTAAAGTGTGCTTTATTATGGCTGTTTCTGGTCATGTCCTCCTGCAATTGAGGAAGCAAGTTCGAGTCAAGTTTGACACTTTACTACCAGCATACTTACCGTTTCATCCAACCAAGTTCCTAGCGTTTCACCCTTTTGAACTTCGCTGAAAATCTTTCCTGGAGCATAAAGAATGTCTGCTTTTCTATCGCCCGCGCAAACAGGACCACACTCGCCAGTCCCTGGAAAGCCATTCAGTTGAACCTCCACCATCCAGCATCAGATCCATCACTTTTGCTCTAGGACCTGCTAATGACCGGTGATATAGGGTTCGTGTGGGATACCACGGAAGTGTTTTTGTAGGAGAAAATCATCGAAGCCGGACTTGAAGGGAATTACACGCGTGGTCCGCTCCCAAGCTCGGGTGCTTTTGTTCAAGGTCGATTAAGAAAGGAGCAGCAGTAGTAAGAGTGATATGGCCTATAAGTGATTAAAGAACTGACGTATTGGGAGAACGAAGTACCATTATGTTTTGAAGCCGCTGTGTATAGTGCGAGTTGCTTGTTTATCAATCTCGTAACGGAACGCATTGCTGGTAAGTCAAGATTGACACCATACCCTCTACACATTTTCCAAAAGAAGCGCAAAAGCCAAAGAAGTAATAAGAAGTCAATACCGCTCTGATTACTCGTAAAGAGCTGAAACCGCGAACCGGTGATATCTAGAGGTTCTACTCTTCTCGAGATTGGAATCTCGGATCCAGTCCAGGCACGAATACGACAATATCCAGAATATAGCCAAAGAGCTCCGGAAAACATAGGAAAGCCTAGAATCTCTAAACAGAATCTAGCACCATAGCCGATGCCTCAAATAGCCAACGCCGTTAGCGACCTGCACTCCTGCAGGGACACCCGCAACTCAATGGCTCGGTTCGAGACGAACAAGGTAATTCATGAGAACCCGATTGGTTCAGATAAGTTTCCATCTATCTAGATCAGATCAGATCGTTATCTTGAGCGATTATTCCCCCGTAATAGACTGGGAACGCGTAACGGTGAGTGAGAGTTGATAGCCTCGCATTCGGATATGGAGTTCGTATTCGTACTCTGTTTCACAACACTCAACTGAGGGATTACAACAGCAGCGTACACAGCTCTTGTTCGTTTTCGCAAATGGATTGTATCATAGTTATAGGAATCAATAGTTGGAGCGTATGAAGAGTATGGAATTGGGAAGGAATCCGAAATATCAAAGGACCAGCCTCCTTTGCCTACAGCTTTGGAGTTTTCAGATTTCTATTTAAACAAGAACAATTCTCCTCAAACAAAAATCAGACCACTCCAAGTTCATCAATTCTTCAGCTCTATCTATCCTTCCAAATCTTTACACTCCAACTCTCTCGGGGTATCAAAATGTCTTCCTCAGAACTGATTTCCTACGACGAGGCCCAGAACTCAGCCTTCGACAATGTCCTCCATCGAAAATCAAAGGAGTCAAAGGGCGGAATGCGAGCCATGATCAACAAAGACAACGAAGCACACGCCGCAGCTGTCGATGAATACTTTCAGTTCTGGGATAACAAGAAAGCTGAAGACGAAGTTGAGGCTGTACGACAGGAGAGGACTGATAACTATGCCAGTTTGACAAGACAGCAAGTTCCCCTGAATCTAGTGTTTTTCTCTTACTAACTTTGGGGAAATAGGTATTATAACCTCGCAACCGATCTCTACGAGTACGGATGGTCTCAGTCTTTTCATTTCTGTCGTTTTGCATATGGAGAAGATTTCAACCGCGCTATTGCTCGACATGAACATTATCTCGCTCATAACATCGGTATCAGGCCTGGAATGAAAGTCCTAGACGTTGGATGTGGCGTTGGTGGACCTGCTCGAGAAATTGTCAAGTTTACTGGTGCTCAGGTTACTGGGTTGAATCTCAACGAGTATCAAGTCCAACGAGCAACTATCTATGCTGAGAAAGAGGGTCTTTCTGATAAGCTTAAGTTTGTCCAGGGAGACTTTATGGTAAGTTGCCCTTGGCATAGTCTATGTTAACTTACTGATGATGGGGCAGAAAATTCCCTTTCCAGATAACTCTTTCGACGCCGTCTACGCTATCGAAGCGACCGTCCACGCACCCTCCCTAGAAGGCGTCTACAGCGAAATCCGACGAGTCCTCAAACCCGGTGGTGTCTTTGGCGTCTACGAATGGCTCATGACAGATACCTACAACAACGACGATCTAGAACAGCGCCGCATCCGTCTAGACATTGAGCAAGGCGACGGTATCGCGCAGATGTTCAAGATCGACTACGGTCTATCAGCCATTCAAGCCGCAGGTTTCGACCTCCTTCACCACGAGGATCTCGCAGCTACAGATGACGGAACAGCACCGTGGTACTGGCCTTTGGATAGTAATATGCGATATGCGCAGACTATCGGTGATTTCTTTACGGTTTTGAGGATGAATAAGTGGGGGAGACTGGTGATGCATAATGTGATTGGGGCGTTGGAGGCGTGTTGGATTGCACCGAGGGGGACGAGGAAGACGGCGGATAGTCTTGGTCAGGCTGCGGATGCGTTGGTTGAGGGTGGGAAGAGGAAGTTGTTTACGCCGATGTATTTGATGGTTGGGAGGAAGCCGGAGGAGGATAAGTGAGGTGAATTGGTAATATTGGATGCTTGAAAGGGTGCGACGAAGAGCATGGAGGAGCGTTTGATAGTGGAAGACTATTGGTAAGGGCGGTATACCCATGGAGATAATAGATCAAGAATCGATGCTAGCCTGTACAGTCAACTAAAAGGTTTCATTATTAATCGCAATTATTACTTTCGCCTCCTTGTGCATTGCAGAATCTCGATGCTCATAAGCCCAGGGTCGCATCCACTCTGTAAGCGATAGGGCTGGCCGCATCATACCTCGATGACAATGAGCAAACACAGCTGGCCCGGTCAACCCTGCAAAGCCATAAGCGGACTTAATATCAGTCATAAATATGAAATCCCCGATATTTGCCCATCATAACCTCCAGGTCTCATGTTATTAAAGCCCCCACGTGTTGAAAGCTTAGCCGTCTAGCTTATCGATAAGGCTTAGATCTCCAACGGCCGCTCAAATATCCACTGCCGATAATCTCACCAAGCCTCCGAGACCGCGCGTCAAATGACCAATTACCACGGGAAAAGCAACTCCCGGTTGGGAACACTCATCCTATGACCCTGTGAAGGGAATATTGGATGGATTTACGAAGGCGCAGTTTGTTCGGAAGATGAGGAATCCGAGCTGTGATGTTTTTATTTTTACTGGTGTACGCGCGCTGGAATCTCGGGATAGCTCAGCGGGATCTGGGGGCTGGGGCCGATGTGGGACAGGGCTGAAATACGATTGTTTCAGAATGGGGAGCTTTATTTTTAATATTCTGCGATTAAAAATGCTAAAAAGATGGGATAAATAAGTCAAGGCTTGGTATAGTAAATGATTACGACATTATTCTCTAGGCATTGAAGCTCACAGCTTGTTTGGGAGCAAGTGATCATCAACGCCCAGCAAATGGAAGCGGCCGTCTCACGTCATCATCATAGTCGTGGCGGTATAGCTTAGACCCCCAGACCCGACCCTTCGATCACTCATCAGTGGCTGGTCCCCCCTGCTTCCTCTCTGCAAGCCCTTTTTTTAATCCCCGTGGTCCCCCCCTCTTATTCATTTTCCCTCCCCTCTCTGCTCTGTTTTGCGAGTTTAGCTGGAACAAGGGCGAAACAATTCCAGCGATAAGAGCATTTAGCGAAACAAAGCTACTACGAGATATACGAAAATTTACGGAGATACGATATTTTACGATTGAAAAGGACGATAAGGTGATATATTGCTATATTTTGAGTGGCTAGCTATCTGGAGCTCGATCGATATCGTTGCGTACCTTACAGCTGAAACACCAACAAACCC